>OOFE01036430.1:0-15980 GCA_900323365.1 Monocentris japonica | reverse complement strand
GGGGCCAGGGTCGCAGTGCCGTTGGCCGCTGTTGTAGAATAACACATGAATATGATCAAAACATGCATGTTCTAAATGTATGTCTGTCAGTTTAGCAACTCCTAAATCAGTACGGCTATTGCCAACTTAACGTAAACTTCAAGGTCAACCAAACGACAGACAGAGGTCCTACCAGTGGGACATCCCAGCTCGTCGCTGCCGTCAGGACAGTCGGCGTAACCGTCACACACCCAGGTATTGATGATGCAAGCTCCAGAGCCACAATGGAAGCGGTTGGGGGCGCAAGTAGAAGGACCCGGGGCAACAGTGTGAGGGGTAACTCCCCCTTGGAAAGGACAGATAAGATGAAAGTTTGATCATCCTCATGTGGACATTGGATCATTGCAGCAGTAGTAGGATACAGTTAAGAAAAAAAAGAATGTAAATACAAATGGAGCATTGAGCAAGGCATTAAAATAGTTACAAGGGAGTTACAGCATTATGAGGGTGTGCAAAATAACAGCAGTGGAACATACTGAGACGAAGAAGAAGAAAAGTGTAGGAATCTATGTACGAAAATATATGAAAATGATGAAAATATACCAAAAACAGTTGAAATTTTTAGATCACAGCAAAAAATATCAGAATATGTGATATGACGAGGGTCTAAAACAACCGACAATCTGTAGTTGTTTGTATATCAGGACAGTAGAATACAGAAGAATACAGCTACGTGCGCATGTGTACCTGTGCACTGGGCCTCGTCGGACCAGTCCCCGCAGTCGTTTTCTCCGTCACACTTCCACCACGTGGGAACACAGCGCCCATTTTGACACTCGTACTGGAAATACCTTGAACAGCCCGGGACCTCAGTAGGAGAGGCTGTAACACGCAGACGGAAAAAAAAGCATCAGATACACAGAGAGGGAAACAACGTAAAAGCCAAACAATATCAAGTAACTTATCAGGAGTAAGATTTTGCACTCCTTGCACCAGGTTATGAGTGCGTTGCCCTTGGATACCAGTACTTTCTGAATAGCAGCCCTGACATAAATACCAGCTTTGTTGGGCCTTTCGGCGTGCCACTGATTACAAACAATGATGCATTTCAAAGGGTACTCCATTACAGCTGTATGTAGTGTTTTCCTCCTAGCAATTCATCTAATAGGAATCGATAAGGGAATCGAACAAGAACAGAAACGATAAACTTCCACTTGTTTCCCTTTGCCAGTGCAGTTTGTCTGTGTTTGGCATATGTCGTCATGATTTTCCTCCTTCCTCCTGTTGCTTGGGGAACTCACATATCAAAGAGGTGATGGTCAGGGCTATTTTAAAGCTGCCACCTACTGCTAATTGGCATTCAACTCAATACGACTCGCCTGTGCAGCCGCCTTTGTCATGGTGACTTAGCTACTTCAAAGTCAAAGTCCTTTCTCATTTGGAGTTTCTGTTATTTTGTTCCATCCCTGTATGTGTCTTTGTATGAAATACTAGTATACAGTACATGCAAACTACATAGTTTAACCATATATACTATGTGTAGTGAGTATTCCTGTGTGATTTTGGGTACGTATGCTTATGTTCTTGCTCCTCACCACAGTTGGCTTCGTCAGAGTAATCGCCACAGTCGTCCATGCCGTCGCACTTCCACTCCAGACTCACACACACCCCGTTGGCACACTGGAAGGTGTACGCGTCACACACTTTGCCAAACTCCGACGGCGTGGCTGACCGAAGCGACGTAGGGAGATAAGTTAAAGAACATGATATATGTGATTGTCACCTAATGGTCACCTGATTTAGATGAGATAAAGATAAATGAAACTTTATGAATGTAGTCAGTCGAGGTCACAAATAGTTACACAACCGTGTGTGCGTGTGTGTTGCTCACCACATCCAGCATACACAGGGTCCTCATCAGATCCGTCTTCGCAGTGTTTGGTCCCATCACATACAAGAGACTGGAACAGACACTGGGCACGGTTCTTACAGACAAACTCCATGTAGCGAGTGCACAGAGGGTCTACAGGGAGAGGAACAGGACATCACACTGATGACAAGTCATTAACACCCGGGGTTGAGAATATCGCTGCAGCTCGACCAACTTGTGACCAACAATGTGATTGTTTTCATACCAACAGATTCCAAAATAATACAATATTCTGTGTTTACAAGTGATTTTATTCCTGTCAGGGTGGAAAAGCCTCTGAAACAGCTTTTAGACCATTGGACACTAAAATTCTCCGCTGAATAATAATAATAATAATAATAATAATAATAGTCATACTTAATGACAATATTCTGCTACACTGCATTGCATTACTCACCGCAGTTCTGCTCATCAGCGCCCCCTGGACACTCCTGGATGCCGTTACAGTGGGCGGTAGCCGGTAGGCAGGTACCGTTGGAGCAGAGGAACCCATTACAACGAGCGCCTTCTGGCAACACACAGCACAATGTACACAGTTACTGTTGAGAGCTAATCCCTTCTGTTATGACTACTACTGTAGCTGTTTCGAATTATCACTAGGGGCCACGCCTTTGTCATCGAAGATAAGATCGGGCTAACCCGTGTGTGTGTGTTTCTACTTACCACAGTATCTAGGGTCTTCATCCGAGTCATCCTGGCAATCGTCATCACCGTCACATAGCCAGCGCTGGGGAATGCAGTGGCCTGTATGACACTGGAAACTACTGGCCTCGCATGTATGGTGGCCAACTACGGACAAACAGGGAGGAAGAAAAAGGTTAGAGAATATGACTTGAGAGAGAGGTGCTTTAAAGAAGGTGGAATTTAACCCTTAAACAGTCTCCAACGATTGGACACGAATGGGAAATCAATGTATGATGGGCTTGACTTTGTATGAGAAAATATCATGTGGTGCAGTGGGACTCATTCCTCTCAGTATGCAGTAACTCCCTGTTGTCACCTGTACAGTTGGCCTCATCCGACCAGTCTCTGCAGTCGTTGTCTCCATCACAGCGCCATGCCTCCCGAATGCAAACACCTCGTGCACATGTAAACTCCCCAGGGCCACACTGGTGAGACTCTGGGAAACACAACAACGCAGTGTTGGTAGAAAGGAACTCAGTCCAATTTAGTGAAAATAATAATCTGTCAATAATTTATCATGCAATCTCAGATACTGGGGGACACTGACAAACTAGAAAGAGGGGTCCCACAAGGCTCTATTCTAGGCCCCATCTTATTCCCCCAACACATGCGCCCCCAGGGCCATATTATCCCCAAACATAATATGCCTTTCCATTGTTTTGCAGATGACACCCAGCTATATCACTCTTTAAAGTCCAGCGAATCCAACTGTCTTGCATGAGTGCTTTTCAGAGCTAGATGTCCAAGAATTTCCTATAACTTAATGACAACATATTTGACAAAATATCACCCCAATTTTAGGCTCCCTTCACTTCTTATTTTTAAAATCAAATCAAAGTTAAGATTTTACTGATTACTTTTAAAGCATGACTTTTATTTAACCAGGCAAGTCAATTAACAACAAATTCTGATTTACAGTGGTGGCCTGGCAAGAGACAAAATGCCTACAGGCCTAGACTCAAGACCAAGCAGTCTCCATTAGGGTCCTACACTGTGGAACAACCTGCCCAAGGAGGTTAGGCTTGCTAAATCACTTAAGACATATAAATCACTTCTGTAAACCATTCTTTATAAACTTGCTTTCTTTGCTTTTTTAGACTTTGTTTTAATTTATTATTTACCAATTTGTTTTTATGTAATATCATTTTCTCATTCTTTTCAAAGCTGCATAGCACTTTTTGGACACTTTGAAAAGCGGTTTTACAAATAAAGCTTATAATGATTATTATTATTATTAGATAGCACTCTCCCCACACATTTGTTCAGGTGTTAGCAGACAAAACAGCCAGAGAGAAAGACAATGACATCCAGCAGCCCATCTTACCACAGTGTTCCTCATCACTGTTGTCACCACAATCATCCTCGTGGTCACATTTGAAGGCCAGCGGGATGCAGGAGCCTGAGGCCACACAGCGGAACTGATTGGACGGATCACAGGTCGTAGTAGCTGAGAGCGGCCAGGACACCAAACAGCAGAAGTAAATACATGTTTTTAAGAAACACCTTTTATATTTATTCAGCATAATGAGGGGAGTAAGCTGGCTGAATACTTACGACACTCTCGTTCGTCGCTCATGTCCCCACAGTCGTTGTCGCTGTCACACTTCCAGATACTGCTGATGCAGCGGCCGTTGGAGCAGCGGTACTGGTTGGGCAAACAGCTGTGCTCTGATTAGAGGAAAAAGAAGAGGAATCATCCAATCACAAGCAACCATTTTCACTGTTTTTGGTTTTTTCATTTTTCCTTCATTTAATCAGGAAGTCTCACTAGAGATCAATGTGTCTTATTCAACAGACCAGAGAGAATGGAGAGAGCCTTATACATACATGGAATTCATTGCATCTCCCTTCCTATTGTTAGAGAAGACCAGCCAAGTCTTTGATATAAATCACAGTGGGGAGTCTGAAATTCTTTATTCCAGGACAGAATATAGAAAGACATCATTGGGGGCCAGAGGGCCCAAGATCATCATGATTTTGCAGTGGGTGTGTGTCTCACCAGTCTTGACGCAGGTGTTGTTTTGGAGTTGGTAGCCGTTGGGACACTGGCACTGCAGCTCTCCATTGGGCAAGGATATAGTCGGGGCACCGTCTGGACAAATGCAGGTATGGCGGTGGCCAGGCTGGGGCAGACACAGCAGGCTGCAAGGCTGGTCAGCGCAGGCATTATGGCCTAGTGGAAAAGAGTTTAATATCAAACCTTCCAACTCTTTTCAGATAATTCACTAACAGCCCGATTCAGAGCTTGACCACAGTGTTATTTAATTCAGTTCTGATTCTTCATCCCACTGTGCCAATTCCAACGCTGGATTCATGCACAGGGATATGCGGCATGCCAAGTTGTACATGAACACATAAATCAAGGCGCGTCCACCTTTACATTACGATATGCCGATTCTGACTCGGGGCATGCTGCCTTGCTTACACACCCCAAATGGCATTGGGCTTACCTGCCCAAACGAACCAAACTAAAGGAGTAAACACTCCAGGGTTTGAATAAACCACTCCAAACATGCTTAGTGTGAATGCGTCCTAAAACATAATTAAAGGCAAACTGTACAAAGCCTTAGCAAAAAGACATGACAAGGAGAAAAGTCCATGGACCGATTTTCCACCATAGCGATGGGAAGAACAAAGAACCCATGTAACTTTATACAGTCTGACACAGATTGATTAGATTATATTTCACTAATTCAGTAGAAGTTCCCCATTATTCCTACTAGGGTTTCCATCTTTCTGGCCATGATTCCTCTTTCTATTCCACTCCTCTTCCATTCCTCACCTCTGGTCTTTCCCTTGTAGAAAATCTTGAGGTCCATGACTCCTGTCAGTCTGCCAACAATCAGCTCATTGCTCTGGGAGCCAATCTTCGGAGCCTTGAAGATCCCCATTCTGGACCAGTCATCCCAGTACAGGTCATTCTGAAAACAACATCCAACAGAAGTTTGTAACAGGTGATTCTTATTTGGTGCTTTCACACTCAGAAGTAATAGGTAAGGTAAATAAAGACATAGTCATCTGATTCTAAACAATATCTACGGTAATGCATTTTCCACTGAGATTTAGCTGGACTCCTGTGTCCACATAGTTGCTCTTACTCATAAAACTCAATGGTAAGAGTGTCTGTGGAATCTGTTGTTCAGTAAACTTTGTCGCTGCTGACAACTGTACATGCTCTCTGACTGTGAGCCAATCAGATCAAAGCAAAACAATACCTCTGGACAAAAGAGAATCTTGATTGACGGCCTGTAATTTTTCTTAGTGTACCAGTCCGTGGCAGGTGAGCCATAAAGTTAATGTTGGACACTCGGTCCAGTCCCACCTTGAAGACGGCGATGGCGTACGGGTGCGGTAGTCCCTCCATGAGCACGCTCCGTTGACCCCCGGTGAAGTCGGCCCTCTCAATGCGGTCGCTGTAGGCTTCGGTCCAGTACAGCCAGTGGTCATCGGCTGTGATCCCATTGGGCCAGCGAACGCCCTCCGACACGATGCAGGAGACATTGGATCCGTCCATGTAGCTCCGGTAAACACCAGCCGCTCGGTCACCCCAGTCGGTCCAGAACATCAGGCTATGGGGCATCAATGGGGGAGTATAGATTTTGACCATTTTGAAAATTTAGACTTAATTGAGACTTAATAGAGAATCAAAGAGAAAATAAGTATTCTCTTAAGTAGAAGTATTCTTTACAATCTGTTTTGGTTTGGTTTTGGTATGATTTCACTCAATAAGACAAGATGCAAACTTTAATGTTCCCTGTCTGAAAATGGGTCATTGCAGCAGCAAAACAGTCACAGGAAACAACACATCAAGAACATGTTAAGTAGAATTGTATGAATGAAAGTATGAAACAATATGAATTACATGATGGTGTTCAAATTAACAGCAGTAGAACATACTGAAAAAACATCAAGATACTTTAAAATGAAGGAAAATGCAGACGAGGAGGGAAATGAAGAAACAGTATTTTAAGGTTGTGGATCAGCAGAAGTCTAACTCTAAAATAAAAGGGTAACTTCCTTTGCAGAAGTGTAACCATCTTTTTCTTGTTTTGGAGCGTGGGTGTGTGGCTTACCTCTCTCCAGGCAGCAGAACTAGGGCTCGGGGGTGTTCCAGGACCGAAGAGTTGAGCAAAGTGTGGCGCAGATCCCCATCGGGATTGGAAACCTTAAGACACAAAACATGGCACAGAGGTTAGATCCTTTTATAGGGTGTCTGCACAGTTCGTCAAGTTAAGATTATTATGACATTTTTAAACCCAGTTAGAATTAAATACACAGTTCTGGACAGGATTATTGACACCATTACATTTTATCCAGCTACCAATGCTACCAACCAATGACATCTGAGATCAATTTTCTTCTTCCCACCACGTCCTGGGAGACTCAGATTACATTGAATTACAGAGCAAATGAGAATCTATTTTAAAGTGTGCCAGTAATCAAGGCCACGGTCACTTTTCTTCTTCAATTTTGAAACCATAAAAATTTTTATTTTTTTTATTTTTTTTTAGTGTTATTGTTTGATCATGTGGTGTTGTAAATTGATAGATTAATCCAATTATTTCAGAAGAGATTGTGTATTATCTGGTATCAAGGGTCAGCTAGTATTTCCAATACTTAGCACTTGTTTCAACTGCCTTGGAGCACCAGATGCATGGCATTTACAGCAGGACTATTCAGGCAATGTCCCATGTCCTGTGCTTCACTCATCTGGCACCGAGGTCTGATACACACACACACACACAGAGTTCCATGCTGTACCTCAATCTTCTGCCCTCCAGCATCAACCCAGTAGAGCAATCTGCTGATGGGGTCAAAGGTCAGGGCCTCCACATTCTGCAGATCTTTCCTTACTACGATCTCCTGACCTGTGCTACCGTTCAGACACAGACGCTAGGGGAGGGTGGATAGGAGGAATAAAGAAATTTAGTTTAAGGTTCTATGTGGAGCATTTTGAAACACCAATATATCATTGTCAAATTAATTGTGATAACTTGGTATAATTGCTGTAAACAATTGAGACTATCGTCGAGAAGACTGGTAGCCTCTATCTCATGTCGGTGGTATTGTTAGTGCTGTCTCCAAATTAAGACCACATTTCCCATAAACCCTGTCACCAAGAGGATGTTGCTACTTGCTCCATATGCACTGGATGAACAAGCCTGGCAAATCTGGCCCAGTTTCACACAATGTGGTTGTTTGTTTACGGTAATTTTACTAATGTCTCAAAGTTAATCTGGCAATGATTTATTGATGTTTAAATGTTACACAAAGCAACTTTAAACAGCACTTACATCATCGACACATTATTTACAGAAAAAGCCCTAAGGGGGGGGTCAAGCACATACACAAATTCGCGCCTTGGAATTGCCCAGTTCAATGCCTTGCTTAATAACTGACCTCAAGTAGTATCAGTGTGCGTTCACACCAAGCATCTTTGGAGCAGTTTATTCAAAGACTGAAGTGTTACTTTATTTTGGTTTGTTTGGGCAGGTGAAAATAACAGCAATTAACCTCGAGTGGCATCAAATAACCACACAGAGTTGCCTGAAAAGCTGTGTTTCAGGAGTGAGAACGTAATCCAAATCAACTAAAGGAAATGACCCCAACACGCAAGGTTTTATGGGCATAAGGCAAAGAACGCAGACATGTCCCATCAGGCTTAGCGGTTACAGGGGCAAGAATTGGATTTCAAGCTAATTGTGAGTCCATGTGACTTTTGTTTACATGTCTTGGTTCGTTTGTGATTGGCCAGTGTGAACCTAAAAGAACCAAATTGAAAAAATGCAACAAAATAAAGGTTTACTATGGTTCGGACCAAAGAAAATGAAGATGTGATTGCATCCTAAGGGAATGATCCACTAAGGTGTACTAACCTGTATGGTGTCCAGTGATATGTCAGCCCAGTACAGGCAGTTCCTGTCATAGTCGAAGTCCAGCGCCACGGCTTCCCTCAGGCCAGCCAGAGGCAGGGCCTGGTCGGTGCCGGTGGCCAGGTCGTAGCGGTGGATGGAGTTCCTTACCGCGTACAGGATGAACTCATTACTCTCTACAAGACCAGAGGAGACGTGTAATATCAAAGGACACTGATTTGACTGATTTCATAGGCCTACAAACTTGACCGTGTCCACAGTGCCAGCAACATCATCAGTCACCAGAAGTCCATTCATTTCCTGTAGAGTTGAGCGACCAGGGAAACATGTGAATGTGTGAACCGCCAACAAACTTCGGCCTAGAAAAGTTTTCACAGTCACTGGCTGTCAAAATCAGATTTCTGTGCTACCTTGTTTCCCTACAGATATGATTTTGTTCCTGTCAAAATGTTATAAATGTCTTTCCCAAGGATGATACAGGCAGTGTCAGTGTCAGGCAGCAAATGGGTAGAAATTAATTTTCTAGCTCATAAGAAGTAAGAAATTAAAATTGGTTCTGCCCATGAAGGAGACATGATTAGAAGTGAGGCATTTTTGGGAAGGCATGATGTAGGACAGCTAAAGGTGGGCAGGGACTGGCAAATAGCGAAACATCTGATAATGCCATGAGAAATAGCATGCATTTTAACTAAAAGCCAGATGGTCGGAGATGCAGTGGAGTATTTTATGAGCTCACTGAAAGAAAAAGGTTTAGATATAATGTGTTGGTATAATCTTACTCCCCATCAGCTAAACAGGGTCCATATCACAACCAAATCCTTCTCTGCTAGCGTCTGCAGGTTTTCATTCCACCCATTAACTACAGCAGCTGATTTCACTGATAGGTTCCCCTCTCTGCTGTTTCTCAATATGCCTTAGTTTGTGTCCTTCTGCATTTCTAGTCCTCTATGGCGGCGTTTGTTCCATTTCTAATGGACGAAGTACAATGAAACAAAACAAAACAAAAGAACAGCAAACAACCTTAGATCTTTGACAAATCCTGGTATGAAATCGAAATCTTGTTCACACCACTTGGTTTTCTCAAACTGTTGTCACACCATATATTTCATTCAAATATTAACACATGTACACTCCTGACACACAGCGTGGATTGTTTTGGTTTTTTAACAACTAGTTAAAAATTAATATGGTCTTCGAATTATTGTCGCTACTGATAGTGCTTTAACTTTGAAAAAGAATTTGAAAAATATTTTTGATTATTTTTGAAAATGATGTAACCTTGTTTGAGAAATATCATTTGACTAAAACGTTGTATTACTTCTTGGTAGTGGACTGAGACTTTTGGACCCCACTGTATATCTCACAAATACATGTATATAATGAAAGAAATTTAATAACAGCCGTCTGGCAGCCTCCAAGACATAAAATGTCTAAGGGATTAATTTAAGTTGAGCAAGTGTGGAATTTGATCAGCTGTACTCAAAAAAGGAAGAAGAGTGGTTTACCTCCGACGGGACAAGGGAGCATCTCTCCGTCCAATCTGGCCTCCACATCTCCTCCGCTACAGCTGTCCCCTGATACCTTCCTATAGCTGTGGGAGAAAAAAGAAAGCCAACTGAACTCTCCTCCCTCAGACACTTGGTGGTGCACTAACCAAGCAAGTCCAACGATAACAGAATTTCTCTTCATTGCACAAATAAAGAACAAAGGCTGGGTCACATCATAGCGAAGGAATTCTCAGGGCATGACGTTAAATGCAGCAAACACATAATAAGAACGCATAAACATAATAAAAGATACAATTATTTTTCTTTCTGATGCAGATATGACTAAAGGGTTTAGCCATCTCTTTAATAAAAATCGGTAAGGGGGTCAACCATAGGGAAGTGGTTCCCAAAGCGACCAAAAAGACCCCCAGGGGTCCCAGGCAAGATGAGGACTATTTTAATTTCACTAGAAATGATCCTATTTTTCAAACTGGGAATATTTTAATCATAGGTTTCATTGTCACCACTACTACAAAATAAAGTCCCTGGGACAAAATCTTATCAAACGGGGATCCGTGGGCCTACGGTGTGTTTATTTGGGGGTCCATGACATGAAAATGCTTGAGAACACCTGCCTTGGGGTGACTGAAAAGAAGCTCAACCTATGGGAACAGGCGTATATGTGAAAAGATGTTTCCTGCAGACAATGGCATGATGCTAATAAACCCACCCACGCTAACAGCAGCTTACCCTTTGCTACGTCGGTAGGTGGTACCGACGGGACAGGGCACCGGAGGGGCGTAAAGGTTGCCCGAGAACTCAGGGTCAGGAACGCAAACCTGCAGAGACAGGTCCTCACTCAGCTTGAAGCCATAGTCACTGGGAGGGAGGAGGAGGAAGAGGCGAGGTGGAGGAGAGGATATAAAAGGAGATGATAAAAAAAAAAATAGCCAGTTAGCTTCAGCTTCTGATTAATGGTAGGACCTGGTATGCATTTTAAAACAGACTCATCATGAATAGTGATGGAAACTCCAGGAGCGCTGGAGATGTGCAGTGTAAGGTTAAACTGATGCATCGTGCCGATGTTGATGTGATGGAGGTTCCTCCCTGATCAAACCTGGTAAATATGTTTTATTTTTCTTTCTCATGTCTGACCAGAGAAATCAACCCAGTGTGATGTGTGAGTATTTTCCTCAGCAGCTTCAGGGGTGTCAGTCTATAAAACCTGCAATGAAACCTGCCTCGCCCTGCGTTAAAGAGCTGCTAATGCACCTAAAACAATTTCATTAGTCTCATTAGTCTGGTTTCAGTTGAAAGTTTTAGTGTCCCATGATGCTCTACATGCTGTTTCAGAGGCTTTTCCACTTAAAACGTCACATACAAGGACAAACGTGCATATGTTCATGCATATATGTGCTTTTTGTCTGGGAGTGTGTCCCTTACCATTCGTAGTCCTGGCGTGTGCAGGAACAGTTAGAAATGGTGACGGGCCGGTCAAAGTCTTCTCCATTAAAGCATGTGGCATGGGGTGTACGCCTCTTAAACACGATCTCCCTGCCCAGCAGACACTCATTACCGCGCTCATCTGACGGAGACCAACGTTTGTAGTCTGCCTCCGAACAGGGCACACCTGGGAAAAAAAAAAAACATACAGACACTTGTAAATGACATCTGTGACC
Organism: Monocentris japonica; assembly: GCA_900323365.1. Classification (NCBI taxonomy): domain Eukaryota; kingdom Metazoa; phylum Chordata; class Actinopteri; order Trachichthyiformes; family Monocentridae; genus Monocentris; species Monocentris japonica. The sequence goes on along the minus strand of OOFE01036430.1, from coordinate 4,348 downwards.
TTGACATATAACCGGAAAGTTTTTCAAAATGGCTCCCTTTTCTCCTTGCCTCTTTCTCCTATCCTCCTCCTTACGGAGGGCTTTTAGGTGATGTAACACCTCCTCTGGCCGGCCATTTTGAAGGTCCTTAGCGCTTGACAATAGCTGATTGTATTTGCCTCTTTTTCTAGCCTAGTTGTTATGTATTAAGACATTATTTGCGCACAGCTAATTCTCCAATGGACCTCCATGATCCTACAAGCCATAGCAGCTAGGAGATTTGTGTAGCAAAAAGATATATCTGAAAAAGATAGTCGTGGTGTGGGTGATTGTCCATTGAGAATAGTCTGATAACATAGATTTGTTTCTACTCCAAAACACTGAGTTGTAGCTTGAGAAGATTCAGCTCAGTTAACCTGAACAAACTGTTAGCTAGCTAACTAGCCAGCACGCTAACCTAGCAAAGCAACTGCAATGTTAACTAGCCACGTAACTTTGGCTACTGTGCAAATCAGATGTGCCAACAAAACACTGATAATTGGATAACGAGATACTAGAAATTGAGAATACTGTTGAGACAACCAAGCTGTTTTAACCAAGTTTGTAAATGCAATCAGCTGTTTGTATTTATGCATAGAGCTAAAGACCTCCAATATGGCCACCAGAGGGGGAGGTACATCACCTGACAACCCTCTATTCCTCCCTCTAGTGTTTGGAATTGGGAAAATACAGAGATTGGCGATAGACTAAATCCATCACCATCACCATCTTTTGTGGATTTTAAATTACCTTTATATTTGATTTAAATGGACAGTTTAAAATTTAATTTATTAACTGTAAAATGTAGCCTAGCGCAATACACTCAGGGTTTCCCACAGCACTTGACAAGCATAGATAGCTGCTTTTACAAAAGAACAATGTAAAACTGTAAAAATCCCCAACGCTATTATTTTCATTAAGACCAAATCCATGTTGGGTCTAACCATGACATCTGCTGGCCAAAAGTGACATTGCAACCAATGAGGAGCATTTTATTTTGTGAGCGAGCAACAATTTGCGGGTAAAGTTAAATGTTACAACTTAAAAACATAATATCATCATACCCTGTCTATAACGCTGGTATTCAGCTCCATTAGCAAGTTAGCAATTCCATTATGTAAGTCTGTTAAGCAAGGTCAAATTATTCCCTTCATAACATTGCAAACTGTATTTACTGACATAGTTAGCCTAAGTAAGCTAATGCTAACTTGACTTTTCAAACGCAATACACGAAAATGGGGACACAAACGCACGATAATGCTCAAGCTGATTTTAAATGTGATACTTGTTGATCGTTTTTTTCTTGACAGCGAGGCCTTACACTAGATAGGACCCCCGAGTACCTACCCAGCACATCGGAGGTGTTGACCTGCAGGATGAGCCAGCTGTGTCTCTGGTCGGCGTAGGAACCGAAGATGGTGAAGATGGTGCTCTTCTCCCCCGGCTCGGTCAGCAGCTGGTAGACGTAGACCTTCCTCTCCGAGAACTGAAAGTCTGTCCACGTCTCCCCTTCATTGGTGCTGAACCTGAGAGGGACATTGGCTACGTTTACATGCAAGGAGTCACCCGGCCATTGGCCACGCTCCAGTCAAGGTCTCGTTTGGGCTGTTTAGAGCCGTTAAGCTGTTTGCATGCACCTTTAATACTTGTGCTTGAGTAACGCTGTTGCTATAAATAAGCGAATTCATAGTATTTCTGTCACCTGCAAGCTCACTCTTTAACTTGTAGGTAATAAATAGGAAAGCAACAATGATCTTAATGGTAATCTGTGCAATGCATTCTGTTGACTTCAAAATGTACTCACAACCCTGCTTGATTTTGAGTTTACACAAATGGCAAAAACCAAAAGTGAAAGCAGTGAGATGTTTCCATGCCACAAAAACCCAATTTTATATTGAGTTTCTCAATATTGTAAACCATATCCGGGCTGACATTTACACGCATCGACCAAAACCAGGTGTAACACATTCACTTCACACACACACACAAATCCACGGTTATGTTTAGGTTGAAGCAGACAATCGCAATGGTGGATGAATAATGAATCTTGCTTCTTACTTAAGGCCGCTCAGCGCTAATCAAATCCATTTCATATCCTTTGCAGGCCGGTGGTGTTGACAGACTTACTTGAGATGTGTGGTGGAGTCTCCTTGCTCAATAGCCATCAGGATGCCGCCGTGGTCGCCCCATGTGTAGAAATGAGGGCCTGCCAGTGCCTGGATAACACGGTGCAATAAACAAGCTGCATGTGAGTCCATTTTGTGTACAACCTGAACCACTGCATGAATGAATGAATACTTTTCCACTATGCGATCACACTGAGGTCATCGCATCTGCATCAGATTTTGTACGGACCTCTCTCCATCGGGCTCCGGCGCTGCTGGACACATAGACATTGGGCTTGTTGGCCAAGTTCCTGCCCACCGATCCTGCAACGAAAAGGACAGAGAGAGGTCACATACAGTATTACAGGGTTTTCCCTAACTCCTCCGGTCTTTATGTGGTCAGCGTTTTTTTCTGTCCACATATAGAAAATCACAAACCCCAGGAATTCAAAACATATCATTCTGCATCTTTTAATTCACGTTGCCTCTGAATGCACTGAAAAATACTTGGTAGAAACAAGTGGAGACACTGGATGTATGTTGGAATAACACTCTCAGGCACAATTTTGTCAAGTAAAATTAACTTTGCCCACTGGCACATTTTTTTCCCACTTGTTTTAAGAAAAATAAAATATTAAGACTGAATACAAAATCAAATGACCATCTGGGATATGACTACTACTAAGGGAGGGGAGAGGACAGATGGTGGAGACTGGGAATGGAGTTGATTTAGCCAGATAAATGAAGGGGAAGGAGTTAAGAGAGAATGAGGAAGGAGATACTGAACCACTGTGAAATTAATCACCTGTGAAGTTGGAGATTTAAGAGCCTGAAAATACTATACTGTGTGTTTCTAATGCTATTGTTGCTCTGAGTGCCATGCACATTGAAGGGGAAAGTTTGCATGGGTTTTTTTTTTATGTCACCCATGTGGTGATATGTTGTAATAAGACCGGATACACATTGTTACACACGCTGTATGCATGTCAAGCTGGGAAAAAAAAAGGAACAAGCCCTACCACCCATCCATCCATCTATACACAGATCCATCCACTCAAGGGCAATGGAATCCATTGCCCGGTTGAATTAGTAATAACAGTGTTTGGCGTCGACAGACACCTGTTTACACCAAAAGTGATCAATCCTGTTTGTCAAAACCCATTTCAAGGCGAATGACTTCAAAAGGGGGGAGAGTAAAGTGAGCATAACGTGGTTATTGCCTCTCTGTTGAGGGGTTGAATGACGCCTCAAATATGAATTATGCTTCATCTCTGTGTAAAAACCAACTAATACCTCTCATTTAATAGCGGCATACAAGGAGCCAGAGACACACGGTAATAAACAACTGTTCCAAAGAAGACGCACCACCATTAGATTTGAAACTGTCAGCTACTGTTGGCGTGGTGGAGACATGGCAAAGATGAATACGCTGTGTGTGTGTGTGTGTGTGTGTGTATGTACCAGGGCTCAAACGATATGAGTTTGTAATGGATGATATTTTTCGAGTTAATCAGCTAGTATTCTGTGTTTCTCTCAGTATTTTATTTTCTGCCAGTATGGAAATGCCTCTGGAACAGCATTTATTTTGAAAAACAACAACAAAAAAAAAAAAAACAATAATAATATTAACATTCATGCATACTTGTGTGGAGTCCAATCAAAATACTGCAGTAGAATGAATTCAGGTTGAGGACCTCCTCTGGACAACCAGTGTGGTATTGATCTCTTAAGCAATAAATATATAATCAAACTGCGCCACATCCATCATGTCAGAGCGGCCAGTATCGGATTTTTTAATAAAAAGGCCAATATCTTCCCGATACACTGATCTGACCCAACGTGGACGAAAGGTTGCTGTGAATGTAAACAAGCCTCGAGCTGGTTGGTGTGTGCAGTTGAAGCGCCGAGCGCCCACTAGGTGCTGCAGCAGTAATTAGCCCATCTGTTTGAGAGCGATAACGAAGCGAAGGGCGCCGCCACTTGCCAGTCCCTCCTCTCCCTCCTCTCCCTCCTCTCCCTCCTCTCTCCCCATTATCTAATAAGAATTTAATTAGAGGGACTGGCTGGGTGCAGGGGAAGCAGGCTCCTTCTATACACAGGAAAGTATCAGTAAATCAATGCTTTCTACTAGCTGTGAAGAGGCAAAGAGGCAGTCGCTTCAAACGGCGTTTCGGTAGAGCGACTATCCAAACACAACACACACACACACACACACACACACACAA
>OOFE01036428.1:0-16262 GCA_900323365.1 Monocentris japonica | reverse complement strand
ATGGTCCAGTTCTGACGCTCACATGCTCATTATAGGCGCTTTCGGCGGTGGACAGGGGTCAGCATGGGCACTCTGACCCGTCTGCGGCTACGCAGCCCCATACACAGCAAGCTGCGATGCACTGTGTGTTCTGACACCTTTCTATCATAGCCAGCAGTAACTTTTTCATTTCATTTCAGCAATTTGTGCTACAGTAGCTCTTCTGTGGGATCGGACCAGACGAGCTAGCCTTCGCTCCCCACGTGCATCAATGAGCCTTGGGTGCCCATGACCTATCACTGGTTCACCGGTTGTCCTTCCTTGGACCACTTTTGGTAGGTACTAACCACTGCATACCGGGAACACCCCACAAGAACTGCCGTTTTGGAGATGCTCTGACCCAGTCGTCTAGCCATCACAATTTGGCCCTTGACAAAGTCGCTCAGATCCTTACGCTTGCCCATTTTTCCTGCTTCCAACACATCAACTTCAAGAACTGACTGTTCACTTGCTTCCCAATATATCCCACCCCTTGACAGGTGCCATTGTAACGAGATAATCAATGTTATTCACCTGTCAGTGGTTTTAACGTTGTGGCTGATCGGTGTATATACTGTCTGGAAAGTTCTCCTGGACACACTGCAATGTGCATACACAAGCATAAAACACAGGAGAGAGAAAAGCTAACTATCTCCCAGGTCGCCACTTGCTAGCATGGCACTCAGTAGGTGTAGTTTATGGACTCACACAGTTGGAACACCTTTTCTGACAAATCATAGTTTGTTTGCAAACTCCGACATTGTAAAGTGTCTTTGAGATCTATGGGGTGGCAATAGAGTGCATTTAGGTTGCCTTGGTCACATTCAATCCCCAGGGATCAGTTTGCCTGTTCTTATGAGCCTGTATGTTATAATAGCATTTAACTGTGAACTGCCTGATTGGTTATGTAGGTCTATGTTAGTTTATGATTGGGTAGTAAAAATAGATTTTGTTTTTCTCCCGGTTGTTAAAAGGGCCATTCCAGTATAATTGAGTTTTTTCCTGCTGCTCCTTTCCTGCATTCCCTTACTGTTTTACATCACTGCAGCTCATTTTCCAGTGCTTTTAACCACGTATGAGATATGTGCTATTTTTCCTTTATTTTATTTTTATTTTTATTATTCCGTCATTTTAAAAGTAAACATGAATGGGGGCATCCTGGTGGCTCAGTGGTCTAAGGCGCATACCACACAACTGTGATGTCCTGGGCTCGAATCCAGCCCGGGACCCATGTCGCATGTCATCCCTCCTCCCTCACCCGATCCTTCCTGTCTCTCTCCACCGACCGTCAAATAAAGGCAAAAATGCCAAAAAAATAATCAAAAAAAAAAAAAAAAAAAGTAAACATGAATGCAACAGCCATCTTACAATGAACGGAACTTCTTTCAAAATGTTTATAGCCTGAGTGGATTACTTTTGCCGATCAAATTAGACGTGTTGGGAGTTGTTTCCTTTGGAACTGAATGGGAGTGAATGAGCTTGAGAGGTACAGTATGGCAAAATTGATTGAATAAATATCATCAGTCATGACATATGCATGTAAAAACAGTCACAATTAACATTAAATGGATGGAAAACATAAAGAACCAGGCTGGAATGGCCCTTTAAAATGACTTCCATAAACTATTTTGACGTCCAATATCATACTTACTTTCCTTATGAAATTAATATATCGATTCCATTTTGCTAATATCCACACAATGAAAAGTCTACTTGATATAGCTAGCCCTATGTGTGTGCTGTATTCATAAGCATCTCTGTATTTAAACACACACACACACACACACACACATGCACACACACACTTCTAACCTGACTTTTGGTTGGTCAAAGAGGTGTCATACAAGCCTTTTTGATGTCCATGCTGCTCTATTTTTCAAAAATAATAAGCATCTTTTGGTTGTTGTTTTGCAATTTTGTTCCAAGCAAACATCCCAAGCAAACTTGACTTTGGGCAGGAAAGAGAGTCGTGGAAAAAGACAAATGGGCTTTGGCTTGTTGGTATTTTAGTGTTCTACGCTTACCAGTTAAAATCGGTCATCTATGACAGCATAGTAACAATATATAACAGAAAAAGGCCAAAAATGAATTGACATTTTTGGATCTGAGGAGAAAAAATATTTAGAATTGCCTAATGGTGACATACATGAAGTGGTGCCATGATGATTTCAATATGCTCTTGTTATTTTTGTATGCTGATACAAGGCCATGTCTATTGGTGTGTACAAGTAAAGTACAGGATGATGAACAGGAAAGGAGGAGGTGAAAATATCACCAGCATACAGCTACAATCCATGATTTTTTTAATCTGCAAGTCTCACGTTTAACACAGGTTGCTTGTCATACAATTTGTTTCATGCTGTCTTTGCATTGTGTTGGGACTATGAAGACTTCTGCAAACTGAGACCAATGCAACACGGATTCATTGATTTGAGAGTGGATACGTCCGTTCTTGGAAGTGACTATGTTTTGCCTTCAGCACCTTAGCTGTGTTTCGTTGTCGTGTGTGAATTTTCTAGCCTTAAAACTAAAGCCTTTGAGACTAAAGCACAACTGGACGTGAATGCGCCATTTTGCCAATGAATTACTGAGGTGTAAATTTCACGACAATAATGAGGAGCCAGCGAGTGTGGCCAAGGAATGTGAAAAGGTGCTGCTTGCAGAGCTTCTGAGTGGGACGGTATGGGTGTGTGGTTTCCTCAAAATGAAAAATCCTGTCTCGAGTGCCAGATAGCTGCACTGAACTCCTTTGTCTTGAGTTGTATCACTGCTAATGTTAGCCAGCGGCATCAAATAAAAATATCAGCAACAGTCGCACCAATAGCCACAACAAAACCAGCAGCGGCAAGCAGAATTATCATGACCCATTAAAGTAGGTGTAAGCAAAGCCTCTACAACCTAATTAATGTGTGAAATACATAGTAAACATTATTGCCTTCATCATCACGACCAAATTAAACGCCCCGTTTCATGCTGACGGTGTGATGTGACCTTTATGATAAGAGACAGTGCAATAGCTGTGCATTTCATTCACTTCTGTCTGCAGGTTGTTTCGGGTGGGGGGGTTCTTTATCTGGTGTTGCACTGGCATCTGGAGCAAGCTGACAAGTCGTATTTTACTTTTATTATCGATGGAATAACAACAAACCTTCTGCTGACACAGTCACAGGATAGTGTGAGAGTACATTTGATACACTTGTAGGGCGTAGGCTGTTAAACAAGGACTCGAAGCAGCCACTGAAATTGGGGAGGCAACTGGTTTTGGGGTCCCCTAAGGATTCGTCTGTTATTTGTGTTAAGTTCAGTTTGGCAGCCTGTGATACATTCTGATGCTCATTGCCACCCTGTGTCCGTCTGTCCGTCAAACGTGATACCTCAGGCGACGCCTCATTTTGACGAAACTCAGGGGTTGGCACATCTCTGCACCGTGTTCAAGTGTTTAAAAAACGACACTGATTGGCTTGATGGGGGTGCTGTAGTTAAAGGTAAACTGTTTAAGCTAAAACGTGATAATCTCAGACACCACTGGTCTGAAAAACATAGAGGGAGTTTAAAAACATTACGTTATGTGTGTGTACATCTGTCCAATCATCACAAAACTTGGTAAGTACATGTGTCTGTAACTTTTGTTTCTTTTCTCGCTAAGCATTAGGTAACATCATTTTCAATGATTAGCCCAAACGGTGACTGCATCATACGTGGGGGTTGACATGTTGACTGTTGCTTTTTATTACCTAGCAAATGCAAAGCCAAATTGGAATGGCTGCTGTACAGTAGGTGCTTTTCCATCTGCAATACGTGGTTATACTGACACATTACACTGCTTCCTCTCAGTGACGAGCCGTGGTATTTTATTAAAAAAGATCAGCGTTGTACAGCACACAGCTACTGGGCTTCGTCAATACTACAAAACCATTCAGAAATACGCTTGGTCTTGTAGCACCGTTTTGTTATTCTGAGCAGATAAGCATCAAGCTTGAAAAGGCTCGCTTGATATGAACTCAGCACGGGGCTTTGACAGTAGGAAAATCTAAAAATAGGATTTACTCATGTTACCTGAGTGTCAAAACAGAAAGCATTGCTGTCATTCAGCTCCGCAAGTGACCCAGATTATGTGGAGGAGCCAGTGGAAAGGTGGGATCCAATTCCTCCTTAGCACAGAGGAGCGACAAGAAATACATTATGTTAGCAAACAGCTTTCCCAGCAACACCGTCTAAATGCCTCCTTTGCACTCCACACACACTCCAAGAAACGGCTGCCTCTAGACCGACTATTTACACCAGAAGAGAAAATGTTTCCCATCTCAGGAATTTGATTTGTGACCTTATCCCTGACTTGACTGTAGTGACACATACAAGCACAATGAATATATACTATGAAAGCAGTGAAAGGGAGAGAAACCACTGAAGCACAGAAGGAACAGCCATAATACAGCAGGCTTTAAAACTGCATCTGTGAGGTCTGTACGCTCGGTATATCTCAACGAACTCGTGATCTGGAGATGCACCTTGAGAGCACCAGGTCAGTGTGCCTTGTGAAATGACTTGGTTTGGACAGTGAATCTGTACATTAAAAAGATCTGTGTGAGAGTTATACAAGACTTAGATACATTTCACCACAGGATGAAAACATAAGACCATATCTCAATCTTCTACCCTCACTATTATTGAAATGTTAGAGAAGAAAACTCTCTTTATATTTGTAAAAAAAAGAATCTAACTGCAAAACTGACTTACTAAGCTATTGAATGACATAGAATCACGGTGTGTGTGTCTGTGTGTGTGAGCCTGTGTGTGTGTGTGTGTGTAGAGCAGTTGGTGGTCAAGGCTAATGCATTGACTTTCAGTCCAATCCATGATTGAGGTCAATATTTAGCATGAGCCAAGTATCACTCGGTAAATAACTGTTGGAGGCTCATTTCAGCTGTCCAGCGGATAGCACAATGGTCTGATATTGTCAGTTCCAAATACTTTTCAGAGTTTCATTAAACAACCCGCCACGTATGTTGTTCAGAACAATGGCCGTCTTTATTCCACACTGTTGTGTCAGGGTCAGCGGGACATTCCTCAATTCACAGGCCAGCACACAAGGTACGCACACAGCCAAGTTGCTGTACTGTCAAACACAGAGAAAACAGCAGCAGCAGCGTGCGCCTCACTCCGCACAAAGAGAGGCATTTTATGTCATTTGGTTTCAATTCTGTGGCATAGATAAATTACATGTAATTGCACATGTTTAAAGGCTGTTGAGGAAAATGTAAACCAAAGGAAAACTCTCAGTGGGGGAAATAAATGTAACATAGCACAGCAAGGCGGCACTTACGGGACCAAGAGGGCTTTGTTGCTTTTAACATCTCATGGAAGAGCAAGAATGGTATTACAAAATTATGTCTTTTGCCCTCATTACTGAGAACAAATGAGAAAGCTACGGCTTGGTGAATGTTGCCGTGCTGTGAAACTACGTTTTGAGAAATGCTCTGAAGAGTTGAGGAAGTTTGCTCTCAACTGAGTAGCTATGCATTTAGAAAAGCAGACACTCTTGGGAAAATGTCAGGCATTGATAGCATCACACTACTGCATTTACCCACTGCTGATAATTTGAAAATAATAACATTGATTTGCAAAACAGTGGGGAATTGGCATGTCCTCGAGGTGCCTATGGTTATTGGAACAAATGAGCAGACAAATGTGATATTAAACAAGGGCTGACAGTGACAGTAACATCATCGAGGCTAACGCAATCATCTCTAAACAAGTTTGTGCACCTTTAATTAAGCTGAAGTTTGTATTTTGTTTGCATCTCCATCGTTGTGCAGCGCTATAGAGCTTCCATTTCAAACACTACTTATTCATAGAGCACCATTTTTTTTCTAACTTAATCTAACTCAGATCCTTTAATAATATCTATAATCTGCCACCATATTTGGGATTTCAGGACACTTTCTTTTAGAATTTAAAAAGATGGCCTTGCCAACTATTATGAAAATGTCAGTATTGTTTTATTTTTTTTTTATTTAATTTTCAGCATGCATGTAAGTATGTATTTATTTAATGTGGATGTAACTGAATCATCATTCTAAACTCAGATATATAAGATGCACATTCAATAGGGTTGAATGTGTAAAGCCACACCTGATAACTTTTCTGTCTCTTTTTCAATTGCACAAAGAAAACAGGAAAGAGAAAATTTATTTTCCACCACAGCAACAAAAGGCTCTCCCAAAGGGATATGATCATCACTGCAAAAGCCACAACATCAGGGCAGTGCCCTTCCACTCCTAAATGCCATCCAAGCTCAACAGCGCTGAACCTTCTCAAACCATGCAGAACCACAGCCACTCTCACTCTTTTTTTGCTGCTGAAAGGGTTATCAGCGGGGGAATTATACCAGCATCACTTTAAAAAGAACAAATTTGATAAGTCTTCCCATGGAATAACACACTTGGGTAGCTGGCAAGCCAATCACAAAGTGCACAAGCACAAAGATTTCAGCCCTGGCCTCCCGCCAAGCCAACAGACATTAAAACGCTTCATGCTTGACAAGGCCTGAAGAAATTGGGCTACTGTCAAGATTCTATTCCGAGCAACAGTGGCACCTTCGATATATGTTAGTTACTCCACACAAGGGAGTGGGTTTAATATGAGATAGACAAGTTTCCTCTCTACTTGCGTTAAGATTTCTGGGTTTCAGTGACTCTTATCAGTCTGTGTCTTTCTATTTTTAGTCCACAGATTCAGTCCAGATGTGAAATGGGAGTAAGGGGGATGGGGGGAGTCGGGCTTCATTTCAGCAACTGCTGTTGGATGTTCACACTTGCAAAGTGTGAGTGACACTTACTATTTAATAAGCTGCTTTTTACCGTGTGTGACTGCAACCATAACATCTGTCCCCTGTAATCGATTACAGTTATAAACTTAACAAATAGATTTGCCATCTGGCACACATGGTGGTTTAAGTGTAGAGGGGTGTTACGTCTAAGCTGGTATATTTCACAATATTTCATGATTTGAGGATAGTGTCCTTCCCTTGTTAAGAAAGAATTTCATATATTTGGTGAGCATGTGTTATTATGTGATGCACTAACTGAGTTCTGTAGACCAACTGCTTTCAAATTACACAAAGACAAGAATGAAACTTTCTGGTCATTTGCGGTTCTCTGCTTTTTCACCCTAACCAGATGCAGCCACGATGAGACTTTGGAGAATCCAGAGGAGATCCACCTAACACTGGAAAACATTTGGAGAATTTCCTCTTTAAGGGTTCTCACGTGACTATTAGTGACCGGTTTCTGATAAGGACGTGTAAAGTGTTCAATGCAAAGTGCTCCAACACATAAGCTTTTTCCAAAATATGTATTCTTATACAACTTGACCTTTGTTTCATTATTTATCAGCTAAATAATGATAATTTAGCTGATAAAGCACCAATCAGACACACCTCATCTCCACGGTGGACCTGTTCTCATCCCACTTTCTGCATCTTCTTATCTCACTTTGCAGGTCCAATTAAATGTCCACACTGCCTGCTGCTTGGAAATGCCATTTTCTTTGTTACATTGAAACCACTGCCAGAAACTGGCATATAAATCTGGTATAATCAGTACATCAGCAATAGAATCTACTCCACCATACACATTCCCCTACCATACCACAACAAACACAATATTTACAAAATGAGTTTACAAAACGTTTCTTTGTCGTTTCCCTGTTCTCTGGTGCAGCTTTCTAGAACAGATCTAATGAATGCATTGTGAACCTGGCTTGTTGTTAAGGTAATGTCATAATAGGGAAGGTGATCGCCAAAGAACTCTACGCTCTTTTATGCCACATGAAGTCAAACCAATTAGTCTGTCACCATGAATCTGTTGTTTATTCATTTAACAGAAGGAGAAAAATACTCCCGTTTTAGATCTGTTAGCATTAAATGAGCTATTATTCTGGCCTATACACTTTGAAACAGTTTCAGGGTTTTAGTTGGTGCAATAGGGATTTAGTGGTTGGGAGCTGAAAATAACGAATGCTCAGAATGTGTTTTATGATACTTTTGGATTAGTTCTACAGAAAGGACAAATCTGAGACATGATTTACTTTGTCACAGTAAACAGAAACAGCTCCTAAGTTGGGATGGGTCACACCAGCCAGAGAGGCCATTTTTTCAGACTTTTTCATATATTCATTACATCAATTGGTGCAGCCTGTTCTCATATCACGGTCGTAGTTATAGTTACAAAACGTAACTCACCGTAATGATATTCTACGTATCGAGAGCCCACGTGACTGAAACAGGCAGTAGTTTGACATAGAAACAGCGTGGTGGAAAGGTTGTGGACGTTGAGGTGGTGGATGCGTGTAAACATTTGCCTTCAGCTCCAACAACCTGGGTTCAAGTCCTGATTCGTGCAAAGAAGTTTTCATTTTCAGGGAAAGTTGTTCTTATTTAACCACGACCAACAACTTACCCTTACCTGAACCAAAGTTGTTTTAGTTGCCTTACCTTAACTAAAGCAGTTTGATTTTGGTGCACATGTAGTGTTGGGTTATGTGGCTGGCCATGTGTAGGTATAGTGCGAATCAAGGGAGCATAAAATTTGGTAAGATATCATATGACCACTGAGAAGATAGACACCATTGATGTGATCCATTATTTACTCAAGATAGTCCTTTAATAGACAGGAACTTATGAGTAGTTGGAGCGGTGCACATTTGTTAGGAAGGTTGTTACTAAGTCTCTGAGTGTTTGTACTTGTAAAACTCAGGGAATGTATTTGTAATCCCATAGTCTATAATGAAAGTCGATGTATGACGCCTCGGTGTCTAAAGAAAATGCTATATTTACACCCAAAATGTAGGTGTAAATTGGAGGCAAATCAAGCTAGCATTACCAGCAGAAGAAATCTGAATTACTTCATAACTTGCTGTTCAATAAATTGCCAACTCTATGAAATAAGCCTCACACCATTTGAAAAGTGTTCATGCTGAGTCTAGTCTAACATGTTTAATTCTCTATGATGGGGTTAGTTGAAGATAAAGATGGAGATATGCATTGTATAAGTGATAAATGCCAAATAACGATGAGGCGAGGTGAGCCATTAAAAGTTCACAGTTCATTTACAGGAGAAGTTCATTGGGGCTGCTTTGAGCTCAAATTCCTAGTAAGTGTAACCTGTAATTTTTTTGGTCCACATAATCTTCTTCGAATCAAAAAGCCATTTTTCACCTAATGGGGGCTTTAAGGCCAAGTGGCATAATGAAATAACAAGGATCAGAGTCTTGACACATGTAACAAAATATCCCTCGGGTCTTGTGAGATAGCGATAATTTTTTCCCCAACACATTTTACAGCAAGTAGAGGTGGAGGCATGGAGGATGGAGGTGTTTGCGATGAATAGGTATTTTTTTTATTGAATCTATCACAGTCAAATTAAATGTTATAACGCCCATCAGCACTGCATTCTACATTATTTCCAATCATGCGTGTTGTTGTTGCCGTACAGTTTTCCTCCTTACCAAGTTTTGGTGTCATTTAATTTCTGTTATCCAATTCATCTGTGTCTCTGCTTGTCATCTTGATTTGCTTTTGTTTCTTTGTTTCCTTTGAGATTAGATGTTTTTTTTATAAGCCCTTTATTTATTCTCACCTGCATAAATTTCTATTTTCTCTCTCTTCTTTCTATGTTTCTGTCATAAATACATGCACATAAACATGCTAGATTGTTGTGTGCTCTCCGTCCAGATTTCTGCCTCGTCATACTGTATGCATGCACCCTGGTTAGTGGTATGCACTGTAGTATGCAGCCTGTATACTTTCAGTGTGACCAAATCTGTCATGACCATCCCAGACAGCCATCAAATGACCTCCACTACAGCAGGAAGACAGAGTCAAAACCATATGCCAGTGCCTAGTTTGAGGTACCAGGCACAGTGAAAGCCAACCAGCCCTGTGTCACACTGAGTTTAGTGGATGGTATGTTACATCTTCCTGTCTTGCTTGCTTGCTTGATTCTACAGATGGTCTACATAAGTGTCTGTGACATCACTGATTGATATGACACAATAGTGATTCAACCTATGTCCAGTCCATGGAAGCTTTTACTTGTACTTTGCTGTTCTAAACATCCAGTGTCAGGTAGGTCTTTCCCAGGAAAAATCCTCTGGCGCACAGGAAGTGGTTTGTTTTGAGTAAAGAGAAGAAGAACTGGGTAGTTAGCATGAGCAGCGATAGCCACCACAGACAAAGAAAAGAGCGCCACCTACAGAAACTCAAACTCCAAGGAAAAAGACATCACAGTGCTGGACACACTGTTCGATTGACAAGTGATCTCTGGGAAGTGCAGTGAGAAACAAATAAATAAATAAACAGCACAAACTGAACATGGAGAACATTACTTTGGAGCAAATTGAGAAGAGGCCAGTATTAAGAGATAATACTAGTGCTTTATTAAGCTTGTGCGAATCGTCCTGGTTGCGACTCTCCTTTACATTATTCCTGCTGGTGTCTGCACACAGTCCTAGTAGTTGGAGATATCAGGCTCGTTTTCCTACCTTCAGAAAAAGCTGTCAGTCATTCTAGTAAAATATGAAAAAACAACTTCCAGACACACTTGAAAATTGCCGGAATTAGATAATCCATCACAGTAGACATGCAGCCTTAATTTGGTTTTGTCAAAGTTTCTGTTTGATCTTTATTTCATTCTGCCCGAGTTGAGTGTTTTCATATCAGTGTACACGCTGCTTACTGTCAATCACCTGACACTCACAGGTAGAAATGGAAGTCTCTGTCAGGAAATAATCCCTCAAAAACATGTCGCCTTACAAACTTTACTGTCACATCCATGCCTTCTTATTTGGGGCGTCTTTGTTAGCCGGGACAGCCAAGCTAGGTGTGACACCGTAAAGTTTGTATTTTAAAAGTGACAAAATATGAGTAAATGTTAACAAATGTAATTCCATAGAGCATGCATGACACCAGTATTCTCCTTTAACACAATTGAGCTTGTGCGAAGTGTGTATATCCTATGATCTGTTGATTGTGTTTTTATTGTGTTATGTGTTGTATGTCAAGTTACTGTTATTTTGTCTTCTAACAAGAACCACAATGGAAGTGGTGTAAGTAACACTTACTTGTGCTATCTGGGGTCATATATATATAAACTGCTTTTTATCATGTAGTTTTCTATTTTTGAAATAAAATAAAATCCAAATCAAATGAAAATAGAGCAACTATTTATTCTTACCAAGCGTCTCCTTTCTTCTTCCACAGTATTCAACAGCTGGGAGAATTCTTTGAATGACTGGGCTGAAACAGACAGAAAGATTATTTACACAGCAACACATTAAAGCTGAAATATGTGCGTGGTAAATAATGTGTGTTTGTTTGTGACAATCATGCACAAGAGGTTAATATGGTCACCATTTAGCAAATAGACACTGATTCACTGCATTTCACTGTGCTAGTGCATACAGGTGATGGAAGATAGTGGCTCAGTCATTAAGCATCAGATGGTCCTGGAACCCCTCAAGCCTTGTAGCGCGGCGTTAAAATGTCTATTTGCACTGCAGCTTCAGAGCTTTCAGAGCAGCATATCTCACATCCTAATAAATTCATGCAGCTGTCCAATTTAAAAGCCAGACTGGCAGTAAAAAAAACAGTACTTTCATTGAATAAGCCTCCCTTCATTCTTATTTTCTTTTCTTCGCCTGCTTTGCAGTACAAAATACTGCTGCAATGTAGAGGACGTTGATGTGGTATGTTCATATCATTTATGCTTTACTACTACAGTAGCCTATATTACATTGTGCAGGGCCAGATGAATTCGGCATACAGTACATTGAGGCTCATCTGGCAGTGAACTGTGCCTTGATAGCTTCACAGCTTCATTAAATACGGGGCCAGATACGAAGTGGCCTCTGTTGGTCAGCCCCTGTGTCACCCCGTGTCCAGACATTTAGCAGCGGTCGAGCTGCTCTGCTTGCCAACACAGTAACATCATTATCAGCCACGGCGGCCTGGCATGGGAGCCCATGCATCATCTCAGACACTTTCGTCCATTTACACACAAAAGCTTTTAAAGACCAGGCAGCAATGATTTTGTGCCAGTGATCCTGCAGGCAGGCTGGCCTCCTATTAACGCCACTAGCTCCTTTATCAACAGCACAAACCTCACAGGGGGTAAAGTGCACAGCTGGAGCCGTTGATGGGACAAGATTAGACTCTAAAGAAAGGAAATGGGAGTCAAAGTGGGGTTACAGCTTGCATATCATTCACTGGTAAATGGAGGAAAGGCAATGGACCTGATGAATCACTGAACAAATAAATTTCACCAACCTCCAGAGAAGAGGCTGCCGTTTGAAAAGATGGACATTTATATTCTGTATATATAAATGTAATAATAATAATAATAAAAAAATAGTAAAATTATTTTTCATACTGTGAAAAAGATGGAATAATGATATGACTTCATATTAGAAATAATTACATTGATTTTTAGATGTACATTTTGTCTGTCTGCTGAAAGAAGATTCTCCATTGGAAGGTATAGCATTTCCCACCAACATACTTGATATTTAGCTTCCTAGCTATAGATTGTGTGCACATCTGACTTGTTCCACTCCAGAAGACTTTGAATATCTCGAGAGAATAAAGGAATGACCTTCTGAGAGCAGGGCCTGTAACTTTTCTAAAAATTAAAATTTCGATAGCCACATCAATCTTTTGGCCCCATTGATTCCTAGATAACTGGTGTGGAATGTGAATGTCACTGGAGGAAGTCATAGAGTGAAATCAATAAAAGGTCAGGTGAACCTGTCTGGCAGCACATACAGGATCCTGATGTTACGTGGGGAAGTTGGGAGCATCAAAGTGAACTATACCAATGCTGCATCAAGATGATGGCTGGTATTCGCGCAAGGGTCTAGCCATGTCAGTCAGAAAGCTCAGTTTCATTGATGACTAGATTGATTTCAACAGGCTATTACATTTTTCCTCAAATAGTAATCATGGCCTTTTCTCTGTGAGATGGTGAGGGAACAGAGCAATATAGCCGACAGTGTCAGAAAAGCATTTCACTTTAAGAAGATATCGAACACTTCAACTGAATTCTTACACACAAAAAAGCATACTGAGTGTAATTTTTGAGTGTACACATGAAATCATTTCACTACCACAGTTTGAGCACTGTTTGTGCCAATGTTGCATCCACGGAGCTCCTGATTAAAGACCTACCAAATGGATTCGCCATTTCCTGCATTAGACAGTCAATAAAATGTGTTCCAACAGATGCCTGCGCCGCTGTCATCTCAGCCTGTTCCACAGTGCCAGCAGTCTGCACCATAAATACTGGGCAGGTCTAACTGGATAACAGGTGGGCAGCTAAATATCCACTGTTCAATCTGAGATCAACAGTACTTTTGATTGAAGGCCAGGGAAAGGGTGCATTGCTTCAAATTAAACCATGCTAGATCCTAATGAGGCTTGAATTTGGGTTTGGATTTTTCCAATAAACATAATTGGTCTTCTTCAACACTGCCCATCATACAGCGCCTGCAGCTTTGTGTGAAAAAAGTACTATTCATTACGCAGATGAACATTACAGCCTCATGTGGAGGAGGGTCATATCCAGTCTAGGCCACACAGATGGACAGTGATTCAGCAGTCTCCAGCTCCACAGAGCTCAGGACTCAAGCTGGGGATAATGAGCAGTGTAAAAAGAGAAGAGGAAGGAGAGGCCAGACTGGGAGTCCTGCCTATTAGAGCCAGAAGAAGCCCTCTGCACAGCTGCTTTCATATTCCTTTTGGAGGCTAGGAGGTTCACACCTCCATTAATCTCTGACGCTGATCACAATTAGTCTCTTTGATCTCCTAAAGGCACGATAAAAGATACAGGAGAAGCATCATAAGCAAATCAATAGCATTAATTATACATGCAATGCAGACGATTGCAAGATCTATACTCCCGAAGCAGAATCCCTTTCCAGGAATTAGTATGCTCAACTTTGTCTGACAACATTTCCCACTGAGTCTGGTAAAGCCTTTCTCTTTTCTCTTAACCATTTGTATATTGATATAAAGTTGCTCAAAGTTAAAAATATCACATCATATTTTGAGTATTTGGTCCAGGGCCAGGGGACATTATTGTTTCTTATGTCACGTCTAAGGAGTACAGCCAATAGCGTGCATGTACCTCCCAAGAGAATCCTTAGGAAAATGTCAAGGAAAAGGTCATGACTGAAGTGACAGACCAACTAATTGGCAAGAGCAGAGAGGAAGGAGAAGAAAGATTAGGAAGAGAGAGAGAGAGACAGAGAGAGAGAGAGAGAGAGAGAGAGAGACCCTCCTGGGCCTGGTCTAACTAGACTTACCAATGTTCACCTCGTCATCTGTTTCTGCATCGCCTATGCACTCAAACTGAAACTCCTGCAGGGACTGGGAGAACTTCTGGACTGCAGCAGAGAGATCTGGAAAACGAGAGGGTCTGTGCATTAGAAATAAAGCATTGCACAGCGGTACACAGAAGGCGTCTCTACAAAGGCACATGTGGCTCTATGGGTCTAACTGAGCATATCTAGATTACAAACTAAACTTCCTTGTCACATAGGTGCAATGGGTCAGCACATTATATCAAAGCAAAGTCACCCATAAACTACTGAGTGTAGGTAAGAGGGTAGTGATGTGTGGGTTTGCGTATGACCTGCAGGTTCTGCAGTTATACCTGGGTCAGAAAACATTATTTTGATAAAAGACAGGTTGGCAGCAGGGTGCTTAAAGAGAGAAAATACATTAGAATTTCATGGCTTAATAAATCATCCCTTTGCAAAGGCTATCTTCATCTATTTTTTGTTCTTGTGCTCTGGCAATCTTTAAAAAGTACCATTGGCCTTGTGTAAGTGGCCACCTCAGCAGGCATCTCAATCTGAACAGACGGCTATGCTTTTTTTTTATCCCCATCACCATGTTTCAAAGTCAACCCTACAGTAATTTGTCTTGAGCATTTGACTTTGCTATTTGCTTTAGCCACAATGGCAAAATCACAGAATTTCCCATTTTTGAAGCTGTTAAGACTATTGCTTCTGGCAGCAAATAGTGCGCTTTTATGTCCTGCTGACTGTCCAATTTCATGCCCACTGACATTTATAGAACAGCAATTCATGTGTGATTGATTGCAATATTTAGTGTATCACTTGTCCATTGATCATAACACCCAGGTTGGTCCAGTAAAAGGAAGCCCAGCATGAGTTGGCTAACCTTCTTCCTGTCAAAAGAAATGATGCAGTAGACAATAAAATTAATATAAAGAAGGAGGACTTTATGAAGTGTAAAGGGTGATGGCAAAAATGTTGGTTTTAATGTTATTGAAGCACTGACAGACACAACAACAGTACTTTCAATTTTCCAATTAGGCTACTTAAAGGCTCAACCCGTAATTGCCGTCCTGCTCAAAGGCGATTTGTAGGATTTAGGACTGAAATTAGTATAAGCTTTTCATACAATGACTGACAGTATACACCGATCAGCTACAACATTAAAACCACTGACAGGTGAAGTGAATAACATCGATTATCTCGTTACAATGGTATCTGTCAAGGGGTGGGATATATTGGGAAGCAAGTGAACAGTCAGTTCTTGGAAGCAGGAAAAATGGGCAAGCGTAAGGTTCTGAGCGACTTTGACAAGGGCCAAATTGTGATGGCTAGACGACTGGGTCAGAGCATCTCCAAAACAGCAGGTCTTGTGGGGTGTTCCCGGCATGCAGTGGTTAGTACCTACCAAAAGTGGTCCAGGGAAGGACAACCGGTGAACCGGCAACAGGTTCATGGACGCCCAAGGCTCATTGATGCACGTGGGGAGCGAAGGCTAGCCCGTCTGGTCCGATCCCACAGAAGAGCTACTGTAGCACAAATTGCTGAAAAAGTTACTGCTGGCTATGATAGAAAGGTGTCAGAACACACAGTGCATCGCAGCTAGCTGCGTATGGGGCTGTGTAGCCGCAGACCAATCAGAGTGCCCATGCTGACCCCTGTCCACCGCCGAAAGCCGCCTATAATGGGCATGTGAGCGTCAGAACTGGACCATGGAGCAATGGAAGAAGGTGGCCTGGTCTGATGAATTACATTTTCTTTTACATCATGTGGAGGGCCGGGTGTGTGTGCGTTGTTTACCTGGGGAAGAGATGGCACCAGGATGCACTATGGGAAGAAGGCAAGCCGGCAGAGGCAGTGTGATGCTCTGGGCAATGTTCTGCTGGGAA
>OOFE01036422.1:0-14450 GCA_900323365.1 Monocentris japonica | reverse complement strand
TATCTCTGATTAAAACCGTATAATCTCCCTAACCTTTATTTCCTCAGGATTTTATAAACGTTAACATTGGTATGTAAACATAATCATAGGCATGAACCAGGTGATGTGACAAATGCAAAAGTTACCTTTAGTTAGTATTCTATTCAGAATTAAATGCCATCGTGAATTTAAAGTTCATTTTCACATTTGTAATAAGAGCAGCTTTTCCATAAAATTGAAATTGTACAACAACATGCAGTATTTTCTCACAGGCACAGTAGGAGCTGCAGTGTATGTTTTCTTTTTTTTTTTTTTTTTTTCAGTCTGTGTCTGCTTTGGCAGGACCAGCCAACCAGTCAGTCACTGGGAGAAAAAGTAGGCTACTAGTGCATTTGCAGTGGCATCTGATCCTCTCTTCATTACAACCAAAGCCCTTCTGTAACGTTACTGGGGGAAATGTCAGACCCAACAGAGGAACTCACCAACAAGCCCTTCGCGGCCCAGTTGTCCAATGTTTACCTCAGCATCTTGGCACTGTTCTGCTTCAAGCTCTTCGTCAAGATATCCCTCAACTTGCTCGCATACTTCTACATCATCCGTGGGAACCGTAAAGAGGCTGCCAGGATATCAGCAGAGTTCTATGATTATGGTCAACAACACAGTGAGTACTTTGATAATGCCTTGGTGAGTTGTCGTATTGCTCCTCTCCAGGTGGCGTCCTTGTTGCTGTATTTTGCATCATTTGGGGTATTTACATTGGTGTGTCAAAGGCAGAATCAGTTTGTAGTGTTACAACACATGGAAGGTCAGTGTGTAACAAGTAACAAGGCACATAAGGTCATAAATATAAAATACCCCCACCCCATGAGCTGTGAATACTGTATTGGTATCCAGTGAGTGTTGCATTCACATTCACTCTAGATTTAAGTAAACGTGCATGCTACTATTTGTACGACTTACTTTTCTTTCAATAGCCTAATAGCTACTTATAAAACCTGACTGTACATGCAATATTAGACCAAGACACAGTAGGCTGACAGCTTTTTTTTCTCTAACGTATTAATAGAACAGGGTCATGGTCCACCCCCCCCCAACCCATCCTGCCCTAGTTTCCATTCTCAGATATGTAGTCCACCCCCTCACATCCAAAACAACACCCCACATTCTCAGGGACAGGAGGTTTGATTCTGGTAGAAAGAGACAGACACGACGACGGCCCAATTTGTAGCTATCATTCAAGGGAATGTTTAATTCAGAGTGGACTCACCTCGTGGAATACTAACTAGCCAAGCTCAGGGTATTGGTCACAGTCCTGTAGATATGCTCGTCCTTGTTCTAAGAAATTTGTGTGACGTCTGAAGCTGACGTTCCTGGGTCTTTAAATGCCTCCAATTAATGTCAGTCATTACCAAGGAAAATAGACTGCATGCCTTAAATGGCACAGAGTTCATCAAAAACATGGTGGATCATTATCTATAAATTATCTGACTAAAATGGAGGAAGATGGTGATGATGCTGTGTGGAATGCATCTGCTGTTATTCTGGATATTGACTCAGGTGTGCCTTGTGAGATTGGTGCTAAATTTAATAGCAGTTACATTAGACCTGGGTGGAATAGCAGTTGCAAATTTGTCAGGTTTCCTTTAAGCTCTACGGAGTCACCCATTTCACGGGTGGAGTTTACCACGTCGTGACAGTTCAGACAGTGCCAGGTAAGTTGTTACAAAAAAGAATCCTGTCCTGTGTGGTAAACTTCACCCCTCTGGAACCCTGAGTAGGTTAAAAGAAACCATCAGTAGCATTTGCAAGTACTGTTCTCATGTGAATATCTTACACCACATGAGGACTAGTTGTTGGAGAATGAGGGGAAAAACAGATAAAACAAGACTTGTAAGGTTAAAATAGGTTGATAAGACAAAAATCATGAGGATAGAGAGTTGATAAGACAACATGATATGGGTAAAACATGGATTTGATAAGAGGAGTTATAAGAGTAAATAGTCAAACATTATGAGGGATGATCAATAAATCAGGATATGATAGGACAAAAAACACCAGTGTTAAATAAATAATAACTGTTTTCACTATTACACCATGCTGAACTGCTATTGTCTGCTATGTTCAATTCGGCATGGTAAAAAGTTAAAGCAGTTATGATTGAATTTAACTATTTTACACCCCATTCTGCAAGCTTCTCAGTTAAAAATGTTTGTTGCTTCATCAAGTACTTCTCTGTCATTCATGATTATTATATTATTAAATCTATGCAGGATCCTGGGCAGACCGTTCACCCCTCCATGATGCTGCGGGTCAGGGCCGCCTCCTGGCCGTGAGGAACCTCATTTTACAGGTGAACACAATCCCTCTGGAGATTCATGTCTGATGTAACTGTTCTTTGTGCAAAAAAAATGCAGAATTTCGGTTAAAATGTTGAAATTAAGGAGGGCTGGGTGAAAGTGAAAGTGGGTCATTGGGGTTATCGAGTGAAGACCTACCATTCACAGATGATAGATAGATAGATAGATAGATAGATAGATAGACACAATGCAATACTCTCTTGGCTATGTGTTTTTATAACTTCATCTATACCAAGCTTTCCCAATCGTAAAGGGGCAATAAATAAGAGTTTTACTGCCCCGTAGCACAAAATGACAATAATATATCTGCAAGGGTTTTATAGGGTTGTTGATCAATACCAATAACTCAACGATTACTTTGCCAGATGCTGAGATTTCTGGATTTAAAACTCACTTTCTGGCCTGCACTGTCCTCACCATTGGCATTTGAAGTCACTCCTCCCTCCACCTGACAAATGACAAAGTAGTAGTATTATTACAGTATTGTGCATGGTGCATTACCTCGTCACTAGATGTTTGTGTCGGAGCTCTTCTCTAACTGGCTAGTTTACTCGTCTCTATGCTCCTCTCCATTTATTATTTTTGTCAATTACAGGCCACCATATTTCATGGAGGTGGGAGGGGTAGGGAGTGGCTGTGTCTTGTGTGACGTGTGTAGGATGTTGTTGCAATTCCTACCGTCCACCAATAGATGTCAATAAACGTCATACATTACTTAATGTCCTTTTAAACACCTTAATATCTGTGTCTGTTTGTTTCTGTCTCTAGGGTCACAATGTGAACGTTCTGACCATAGACCATGTGACGCCTCTCCATGAGGCCTGCCTGGGAAACCATGTTGCCTGTGCCAGAGCTCTCGTTGATGCAGGAGCAAATGTAAGTCACATATTGGCCACTGTTCAGGATTTCAACATTTCATCTATTGGCTGTCCCAATTCTGTTTTTTTCCCCTCACATGTGATACAGATTTGATGTTTTCTAATCAGTGTGAGCAGCATAAAGCTGCAAGATGGTGCAATTGATCTTCAGGCATATTATACAATGGAGTTCCTTCCATGTTAGCTAGTAGAAAGTGGGAGAGGTATAGGTACAAAAACGGATGTGACATCTTTTGTTATTGTTATTCTGCGCATACGTGCCTTTCCAACATCGCTCACAGTTCATATTGGTATCAGATATGACTTAGATCCTAGAATAGAAATGAACAACCATCCACAAAAACAATATATGAGCAGCCATTCAGAACTGAGTATGAGCTTTTCTGAACTGGGTATTGGTTGGATCGCTATTTTGTTATATCAATCGGTGATAGAGAATAGAAGCTGAAATTTATCACTGTATCACTGATTATCACTGCAAATAAGTATTACAAAAAAAAATCTTTGCAGGTCAATGCCTCTACTATTGATGGGGTCACTCCCCTGTTCAACGCCTGTACAGTGGGCAGTGTGGCCTGCACAGAAGTCCTTTTGGAAAATGGAGCAAAGCCACAGCCTGCTGTGTACCATCCCTCACCCATCCATGAAGCTACCAGCAAAGGTATGTTGTGGAAAAATATTCTGTATATACAGCAAAATCCTTCCACTTTTATCTCCAATAGTTATGAAATGGAATTTTGTATATCATAAAATATTACACAAAATATATTCCTCTTTACTCATTACTCATTTCAAAAGTAATTATATTACTTTACTTATTCTTCACTGGGAGAAGTAATTTGTTACACTACTCATTATATTGTTACATCTACACATTATGACATTTGGGGTACTCAAATGCAATTTTCAAAACCTAAAAGCTGCATGATGCAACTGTTTGAAAAATTTGAATGGCATTACCCAGAAATCCTGAAATGTGACTTAAGTAAACTGCAAACAGCACGCTCATGTTCACCAAGCTGGCCAGTCTGTGTCTGCTTCATACCAAAGGAATGAGAGGCAAACCCTTTAAAGTTGGGGAGTCTTTCTCTGCTCGCTCGCTTTAGGAGACAGTTTGCATTTCACTCTCAAGTTTTGACTCATCCTTCCTGTGGGCGGAGAAGTCTACATAACCGACACCAGGGTCTCAGTTAGTGATGATGGGATGCTCTTCTCTGTTGTAGCACCACTTTGTGATTCAGGCTGATAAGATGGATTTAATATGTTGAATGAGACTAGACAGTCAAAACAGCTAGAGGCTGGGAATTCGTCTACATGGAGCCCTCGCTTTGGGACAAGCTTCTTGCCAAGGTTAAAGAATCAGACATTATTTAAGTAGTTATGTCCAGGCTCAAGACACACAATTAAATTGTGGTTTATATTGCTCTTATTTATTTTCTGTTGTTTTGTCTCTGCTTTATTCTGTTCTGCTCTGTTTTTATCTTTTATTTTATTTTTTAGTTTCTGCCCTCTGCCTTTGTTAGATTTTATTATCTCTGTTTTATTCCCTTGTGTCTGTGAAGCACTCTGTAACTTTGTTTTGTTACATTTTGTCTTGGTTCCATCTTTATTTATGTCCTTTGCTGCTCACTTTGTGATAAAGCTGCATTGTGGAAAAGTGCTTTATGAATAAATCTGACATGATCTAACTATAAAGTCAGATAACATTGCCGTGACTTCATTCTGTCCTGCTCCCAGGTCATAGCGGCTGTGTGGAGGCTCTGGTGACTTGGGGGGCAGACGTGGATATGGACATTCCTCACCTTGGCACAGCACTCTACACAGCCTGTGTCTGCCAAGAGCTGGAGTGTGCCAGTAAACTGCTGAGGGAAGGTGAGATCACGACACAGTGTGGATCTTTACTTCTCTATTCAGACACACACACACACACATGAATACACAAGCATGTAGGCGTGCACGTATGCATCAGTGTTTCCCACAATTTTATTCTTGGCAGGGTGGAAAAATCTGTGAAACAGCATTTAGAACATGGGACACAAACTCCCCATTGACACTCATTCATCCATTTATTCCTATTCGGGTCACAGGGGGCTGGAGCCTATCCCAGCATGCAGTGGGCAGAAGGCAGGGAAACACTCTGGTCAGGTCCATCACACACTGACACAGATAGACAGACAATCACTCTCATTCATACCTATGATTCATTCAGAGTCTACAGTCCATCTGACTTGCATGTCTTTGGACGGTCGGAGGAAACATGTGAACACAGGAAGGACCACAGAAACGACCGGAGCTGGGATTCAAACCCGGATCCTTCTTGCTGTGAGGCTAACCGCTGAGCCACCATGCCTCCCCCATCGAAACCCATACTAACGAAATTCTTGTCGGTGGGTTAGAAGCTCCTTAAAACAGTGTGGTCCACCCCACCCATTCAATCACAGGAGAAACTGGTATGGGTGATGATTCCTAGATGGAAAATAATAACACAGTTGGCCACACAGTACAAACCAGTACTGACTGAGCAGTGGCCATAATTAATGATACCAACTTGTGTTACATGCAGGGGCAAATGTACAGAAAGGCAAATCCCTGGAGTCTCCCTTACATGCAGCTGCACAGAAAGACTGCACAGCTGTAGTGAAGCTGCTGCTGGACTTTGGCGCAGACATTAATGCCAGGAACTTGGAGTTTCAGAGGCCAGTAGAATTGGCTCCGCCCAGCAGCCTAACTGAGGGTTTTCTACTGCTTTACGAAGGTACAGGCTGTTTTATTCACTTGTTTTTCCACCAAAATCTCTAACCTGGCAGGATGACTAGATCAATGCTTTTCTTTTGGGACCACGTCATTTTTCACTCTCTTCTCCTACTTATAGGTACACCTCGACTGCTGAGCCAGCTGTGTCGTCAGTGCATCAGGAACTGTGTCGGCCGTGACAGGCTCCACCTCCTTTCCCACCTTCCTCTGCCCAACCCGCTCAGGAACTATCTGCAGTACAGATGACAAGCAGAACAACTAAATGGTTGTACTAGCTGGGACTTTCAGAAAAAAAACTTTAACGCAAATGGCACTTGAACACAGTGAACTCATTCTCCCTTTATATTTAGCTACCACTCAATGCAGCAGCAAAAGTATTTAATTTAAATTAGTCACAGAGGAGCTGCTCATTTGTCAACAGCACAAAACTGTGGTTGTGCTGGGCAGCTCCCACGTGTGGATATGTTCAACTGGATGAATGTAAAGCAGGGTGTTGCTGAAAAAGAGCATGCATGCGTAGTAAGCCTTCCCTGGATAAATAAGGGTTTAAAAAAGACAGATTTGTAGTTCAGTGTTGCAGTACTTAGAAGATACTTGATAAGTTGCAATAGCACTTTGCAATAGCACTTTGAAAACCTTACATAAAATGATGTGACATAACTGCACTATATGTGTGAATGAAAAGATTATACATACACACATACACACACACATAGTTTTGCATTTTATACCTAATGTACTCTACACTAACAGATGATTAATAAAAGTTTTGAAACCTATTGCATTTCAAAATATATTGCCTTTCTGAATTGCTTATACCTATGGGCTTTGTCTATTATCTTTGTGATTACTGATCTTTGACTTCACCTGATGGTTTAGGGGGAGATTTTCTTGTAGAATATAGTGGCAAAGCTTTGAAAAATAGATTTGATTTGTGTATGGAGGAGTGGGTTGAATAACACCCATGCAGGAAATGTGAGTGTGGGGAGCAGCACGTATTCCCACTGCAGCAAATTAAGTAATTTACTGCACTAATGAACAATGATCCTATATAAAGAGATGAATGAGCTTGTTCAGATTGTATATTCATTGAAAAAAATACTGTGAATCAGTGATTATACGATTAAGAGGAATTTCTTAGATTTCCTCCACATTTCCTTCATATTACAACCTGTGGAGGGCAGCAACACACATTGCTGTACTGATGCTACCGCAAACTAGGAAGAAGAAGAAGAGCTGTTGTTGCCATGGAATTATAAACAATAAAATCTGCCAAATGATGGTTGTTCGTTAGCCAACAAAGTGCGGAAACTAGTTTGAAACTATTAGATTCAATTTATTCAACTTAAACTTATACTAGTGATTTAATTACGTTTTTAGTTCGAGTTTTAGTGATTGACTTAACCTAATGTTATCTAACGGTAGAGACGTTATAGGTTTGTAGGAAAGACAAGCTAGCTTGGAGCAACATGGCTTATGCACAGCCTCCCAAAAAGACAAGACTGCCAAGAGAAGTTGTGAAGTGGCTGCAAAGCCTCGACTTGTCATTTTCTCCAAAGAATATGTGCAGGTAGAATAACAGTGGTGCAGTCAAATTACTCAGACCTCTGTGAAATAGACATATTACCTTAGATTTGATCTTATATCACTCTCAAAATAATAGCTACCATTAGCCTTGAAACAAAAATCTCTCATTATATTGCTTGCTCAGATATAATACATTTTACCTTAGGTCACACAACACACTAACCACTTTGCGTGTTGCTCCTTCACTTCATAACTGAGTCTGTTTCTATCCTGTTTCAAATGCAGCCGCAGTATCTATCGATTTTAGTGGATCAGTTATCCCAACTGTTTATTTCCAGAGATTTTTCCAATGGTTACCTTGTGGCAGAGATTTTCTCTGGGTATTATCCTGAAGACTTTCCAATGCATTCGTATGACAAAGGGACATCACTGTCTGCCAAGCAGGGGAACTGGAGCCAGATACAGCGGGTAAGAGTACAAGAGGGCAATATGAATATGCTTTGACTCAAGACTTTGATGTCTTGATTCACTTTGGCCTAAAACAAACTTCAAATTAACACGTAACAGTAACAGAGGTTGTGTGTGTGTGTGTGGTTGCAGCTGGTGCCGGATGCAGGGAGAACCAGCCCACTAGCTTGATTCTCTCCTGCATCCAGCCCACGCCTCAACCACACACACCCTCCAGTCTGCCACACAGCTATTTCTCAAAAATGTGCATTCCCCAGTTTCTGCAGAAGCAGAAGCTTCACCTGATGAAAGATGCCATTGATGGAACCATCCACTGTAAACCAGGAGCACCTGAGCTACTGGTGCAGGAGGTTTATACCATTTTAACTAACCGAAGGTGAGGTTGATTTTTAGAATAGAATGACGTCCAAATGATAGCTCTGTACCTGCCAAAGTAGCTGGTAGGATTCTTAATGTATACTAACTAGCTAGTATCACAATGTACACAATACACAATGGACAGACATTGTGAAAACAACATATTATAATAAATAGGGCTAATTTTTATGAGTCTCTATTTTCAGCATCAAAGGTGTTCAGGGCCCAGGGTTAGACTTCACTGACCAGGAGTACCAGGAGCAGCTGCCCATGGTGGCACGCTCCACGGCCTCCAAGGCCATCAAGAACAACCTGAAGATAACTGAGATCATGGCCAAGCCCAACATCAACACTAACCAGAGGAAGGCAGAAGCCATCATCCACAGGCACCTGGAGCAGAAGGCTGCAGAGAGGGTTCAGAACCCCGGTGAGTCGCCCAGGGGTGACAGAGATGTGTGGTGTGGGGTGATTTATTCACATATGGTGGATGCTTTCATGCATCCAGTTGAACCCCTGCTCTGCCCATTGATAAAGAACACAGAACCACAGGATGAATATTTTGATTATGCCAGTGACTCAACTGGATGGATAAAACCAGGTGTTTGTATACTCGAGAAGATGGGATTGGAAATTAGAACTCAACAACACAACAATTCACAATAAGTCATTTCTTTGAATGTGACAGAATTGGCTGATGTTGGCTCATGCTAATGACAATTTCTGTGTTTTGGTGACAGGACGTTTCAAAGTGAAGCCCTCTCTGGGTCACCTGGCAGCCAGAAAGCAGCTGCCGTCCTGCCAGGGTGACAGCCCTGCATCTGCAGGCACCACATCAAGTAAGTTCTATATCTCATATTCTTTCTCAATAAGGATCAGTTTGGTGCTGGTGACTTCCATGGAAAGTGAAATGGCTTTGCCAAATAGCAACAAAGAATGTAGTGCAACTGTAGTAAGTACATCAAGTAAGGGCTATGTGTCATATTCTCTCAGGAACGAGCTTTTAGAGCACTGATTCTGAGAGCAGAATCACCAGTTGCTTTCTGTGAAATAGTTTTGACAAATGACATTAGTGAACCCAGTGCATCTGTAGCCAGCACATAAACGCTATATGTCTTATTCTCAAAAAGAAACAACAAAAGAAAGCCCAACAGGAGGTTCTGGCTTTCACAGGAATCTGAATCCCTTTGACAAGTAATGGCTCAATAATGACTTGATGCTCTTGTTTACATTTTCTACCGAAACATCTATTTTAGTGAGAGGGGAAAAGTTAGAAGAAGTTAGATTTTGCTCATGTCCTTAGGGGTACTGCCCTATGTGAGGCCTCCAGCAAGGTGAGGTGAGGGGGCAGCCTCCTACTTCTTTCAAATGGCCATTATATCTCAACTGCTACCCCTTGATACAGATGTATTAATTGGTATTGATTGGTTGAGCTGCACATGATTGACCAGTAAATCCAAACAATACATTCATAAATAATAAATAACTTGCCTCCAGGTGCCTATATCATGCAGTAATTGTCGTAACACCACATGATAAATCTCTCTGTTGATGATTAGCCACTTGGCTTCTTCTGTTTACTTTCAGAGCTCTTTACAGTATGTGCCAATTTACCCAGTAATGCACAGAACACATTACACTTTAAATGTAAATGCAATTGCACTTACCACTTTATTTGCCATTTATTAATTATTTATGCCACTCTAGAGTCGTGCCCCTCATCTATACGGAGTGGAGCTACTCTTTCCTTCAAGGAGATCAAGGTGCGCCAGCCTGCCAGATGCTCCCTGGTGAACTATTAACAGGCCTGAAGGGACCTGTCCTCTATGGTGTGTGTCATTTTATGTGTTTATGAGCCTTTCATTTTACTAAAATGCCAAAAGTACAAACAAAGTATTTACTGAAGTATGCTTTGTTTTGAAAGAAGAGATGATGTTACTATTTATTATGGCGTAGGTCATGTTGCAATGCCGCAATTTGCGCTCACCTTTGAGTTGTACCTGTTTCCACCAGGAGGAGGCAGCATTGTGCTTGCTTTAGAATCATGGGCAGAGCAAGCTGAGAGTCAAGGTGTTCTGCCCAGTGTATTTTGAGACTAAAATTCAACAAATTGTATCTCTTTTACTTTTAAAAATGGAAGCTGGATTAGGCCTGTATACCTGACATACAAATGTTGACTGACCTTTCTCTTCATTGGTTTGTGTTGCTCATTGTGCTCCCTCAGCTGCAAGTCAGAATGTCTACACCCATTTCTGAATCCGTTACTAGCCTCCTTTGCCCTCATTGGGACTAAAGTCAGACTTAAGCCTCTATCTACTGTAAGGTTGTCTGCTCAGTCATTTTGGCAGGTAATCAGCCATCATTTGAGTGAGTCAGCTGGTGGATTTTGGGAATTAACAGCAGATGTGACATACAGACTTAAAAGTTGTTTCTTGCCCTGTTTCTTGGTAAAATACCTAGTTTAGGTCTTAAATGAGATATCAGCTATATGGTAATTATGACATATGCTCTTACAAAAAGATCAATAGTACAACAGTAAAACACATTTTTATCTCTTTTGAAAGTACAGTAGGTAACCAACATCCTTGGTTGAAAAAACACCTTTACTGGCTGGATTCTCTACATTTTAGAAATATTGAAAGTAAATATTGAACTAATGATTTTTTTTTTCAAAATGGATATAAAGCATTTTGGGAATGCACTCATCTAATAAATCCACACTAACTTCCAATCTCAATTCCACCTTGATCTTGTCTTTTAAAGCTGTTGATGAATGAATGGTAGAAATGTTTTTGCTCTTTGACGCTCTCAATAAAACTTTATTAATTTTCATGGTTGCCTTTTCTCCTATAAGACGATACAAAAATGCACAGGAGCCTTGCATGCACACACACACGTCAGACAGTTTACCTTCCTCACATTCAGTTTACACTGTTCTACTTCCAATTTTGCCTCTGCAGTGTTTTATTTTATTTTTACCACCTCCAACTGTAATTTGAGTTCTGTTGCTTAACTTTCTCATGCTCCAATTGCATCATCAACAGCTCTTTTTGTTGCTCAAAACTTATACCCAACAGACTACAAAGGGACTGACTCCTTTCTTCCATAGTAAGGACTCCAGCATCTACTAAATTTGCTCTCAAAACAGCTTTAACATTTTCTTTCATCCACTTATTTCAATTTTATAGTACGCAGCTATCTTCAGATGCTGTTCCTTAGTACATTAATTGAGTAAGTGATCAGAAGGAGATTCAAGAAACGCATCCACAACAGAAGCCTGTAATGTCAACAGTGAATGCAGTGCTGGAATGAGTGGAGAGTGTGGTGTGGGGGTGTTATATGGTGGAAAAGAAGCAAAAAGGGGAGCTCAAACAATCCAGCCAGGTGGACAGTGGAGTGGAGAGAGAGTGCAAGAGCTGGAGGAGCCATCTTGTCCTGGGAACCAGCCATCCAGGTGATCTACATCCCCACTGATGACCCTCCCAACTCCGCCTGTCAATCACCTGCAGGGAAAACAGTAGGGAGAACACAGCAGACACAAACAGCTGTATTAACTTGTTTTGGGGTACTCAGTCAGCTGATCATCATTCAGCATTTATGGACTGGTCATGTAGTATAAAATGAATCACTGCAAGTGATTTACTATTGTTAAGACATTGTTAAGACTGGATGCTGCAGGTGCTATATTATAAAAATGCTATATCTTAACCATTAACTAAATGCATTATGATATATTTTCAACTGACTGACTGAGGACATCATAAGCTCGACACTGGCCTTTAATTGAATGTGAATAGTGTTTTGACTTTGTCCTTTTTTATGCACATTGTCTCCAGAGGAGAATATTTTCATCAAACCTACTCCACAACGCTTAATTCCAGAAAAGCAGGAACAATATAACTTGACAGTCTGCGGCTGATAGAGGATCAAGACGATCTAGAAACCTTTGCAAAGCAAGATGATATTTTAACTCAAACTCATTTTTACAAACTTGTACATTCTCTCACACTTGATAGTTTTTTCCAGTGGCAAGGATGCTCAAATTCACTTAGATTGGGATTGCGCTGCTGGCCCTAAATCTCTCTGCACTCCTGGCCGCTCAATGTACAATTGAGCTGTGAACCTAGTAAAAAAACAGATGACAGGATGATAAGTGTCTCTGGCTGCCTGCCCAGCTTCTCATGTGGTCGAAGAGCCTGTGATTTCAACAGAGATAGGACAATGCTGTAATGATATGATCTCCGAAGCCTCAATAGACTATTAGCCCAAGATGATCATCAGATTTAGTGCTACTGTAGTGCTTTGCTGGAATTTGACTCCTAAAGTGTTCTGGAGTGTGTCCAACACACAGCAGCAACAGATGGGTCAACTATGTAATCAATCAAACGTTAATGAAGCAAATGTAATGTGATGGCTAATACTAAAACGTTTGTGAACAAAGGTTGA
This sequence comes from Monocentris japonica, assembly GCA_900323365.1. Classification (NCBI taxonomy): domain Eukaryota; kingdom Metazoa; phylum Chordata; class Actinopteri; order Trachichthyiformes; family Monocentridae; genus Monocentris; species Monocentris japonica. The sequence continues at coordinate 1,687 of OOFE01036422.1, read as the reverse complement.
ATTTTGAAGGGTTTGACTTTTATGTCATAGTGCATTCATGCAACATTATAGCCTCAAACGACACCAGTTTTTTTTTTCTTAGAAGTTGCTGTAATGGACCTACTTTAGACATGTTCACTGTCTTCTCTCTTTCATCAAAAAGCACTAGAAGCTAGGAAAGAAGCAATTCTATTACAAGATGTTCTCATTACATGAAATTCATCATTAAATATTTCTGGAATAAAGATTGCAAAGGTGTCAACTGAGGACTTAGGTTACCTACATGTCTTTTAAAGGTGCTACAACTTGTTTTTTTGCAGCCAGTCATTTTGTAAGAGTAGGTGTCAGTGGATGTTTCATATATGAACAAGAACTCTTCCTTTATAGGGTGAAAACCAGCATTATTGATGTGCAGTATAGATGAGTCATAGATAGCCTATAACCCACCAGCAGATTTCTAAATAGCTCCACCTTTCTAAAACAATGATTCTCTTGGTTTCTGCTAAAGCACCCCATCTCGTTGCCATGGTAGTCAACGGCTGGTGAAGCCTCGTTCCCTCCTTCTCTCAGTGCTGCTGTAAAATCTGACCTCCTTAATCTTTCAGCGTCCTTTGATTTCTCTCGGCTTGACTGAGCATGAACACACATCAGCACTTAAGACGAAGCGCACTGTCGTCTGGTGACTTTTACAGTTGCTGGGTGATTGGTATCGGAATTTGGATTGTCAATGCTAAGCAGTGCAGCTAACCTCACATTCAGCTGCACTGCGTAGCACTGAAAATCCAAATTGCAAGGTATAACTGTCAACAGGACGTTATGTGTAATATAGAATATCAAGACGTCTTCTCAGTCCTGAAACGTTCCACTGTGTTATACACGATAATCACGATTGATGAAAGTGGTGTGTGGGTTTCAATGAAGTGTGATGTCTTATGTGCTGGGAATATAAAAAGAACTGGCTGCGGTTACATGGGTGGTGTTGTTATTTATTCCCTATCTACACGCCTTTCCTATTGAACAAGATCTTGGGGTTGGTTGCTATGGCAACTAGCGAGCCCGTACTGGAGAGCGGCCATGAGACATTAATAAGCTTACTGTGAGCTTCTTTGGCTCTTCTCTTGGTCATGAGCACAGGCACTGGCTGTAGGATTTCATGCTGCACATGTATACACACAAAGATGCGCACACATATATGCACACACGTTCACGTGCAGACACGCGTGCGCACACGCGCACACACACACACACTTACATCCATGTACAAAGCACAGACAACAGTCGGCACAGCCACACACACACACACACACACACATACACTACTGTGCAAAAGTCTTAGGCACCCTAGATTTTTTTTTTAATATATGGTCTTAGATGTTTATTTTTTGTTTTCTGCATTAGTGTCAGTAGAAGATTTCCAAACATTCATTTTCCAAAAAATGTAATGTTACAGAGAAAGTTTTGCTTTACAAGTGCCTAAGACTTTTGCACAGTACTGTACATGTATACATACATACAGCATATGTTACTTCATGCACATACATTCATGCTCCAACAACATCCCAAATAAACAGACACTCTCTTCACATCATTTCTGATGAGGATGGGAGGTGCCAGTCAACTGATGGTAGAAACCCATGATGCCTAGATGCCCTAACAGTGTGTTTCGCCATCTGCCGTTTTTTCCCTTTATCATGGGTACCCACAGTGT
>OOFE01036418.1:0-10177 GCA_900323365.1 Monocentris japonica | reverse complement strand
TATTTTCTCCCTCCCCTCTTTCCTTTCATGTCCTTCTCATTTTACGAGCCATGAGTCAACACAGCACACGTAAATGATATTTTGACACAGAGAGCCATGAATAATGCATTTGAATTTACTTTTATGCCAGAGTTAGACCCCTCAGCACCCTTTCTCTCCCGCCTCCTTTTCCTCCTCTCTACTCCCTTCTCCCCTGCTGTCCTCCCCCCTTTCCCCGCCCTCCTCCTCTCGTCCCCTCCTCTATTCACTATTTTCCCTCATCAGCCCTCCTCCTCGTTGTCTCCTTCTCTGTGCCCCTCCCTCCTGCTTTTCTCCCCTTGCTCCTCTTCTTCCTTCTCTCTCCTCCTCCCCACATCCCCTCCTCACCCAGCCAGGGATACAGTCATTGGCAGAGGGAGGGGAGCTCTCTGACCTGAGGATCTATCAGTGTTTCTCATGCAGTTCTTGCTGGGGTACCTGCTCACAGATGCATTTTCATGGTCATGTGATCAGGACTCGTAGGGGGAACATACAGTGAGATATTTTCTCAAAGGTTACTGAGTAGAAGGATGAGGAAATGAGTGTTAGTAGGAAGATGGTTTACACGACACTTCCTCTGTGATAATACTAAAGATGTTGATACTAATGATGATGAATTCAACGCTCATTGACCGAGACATTTGATCCTTTTTGGATGGACTGTTTCTCAAAAAAGGGAGGAAGGCTTTTCAATATGCCACTGTTCAGTACGTAATGTAGGGCCTCTAAGGTTAGCAAGCCATTGATGTAACCTACAGCATCCATTGATTCAGTGTCTAAATTAATCACCCATAACCTGATCTGTTCCAATACAGTCATCATCAACAAGCATACTGCAGGATCAGCAACAGCCATTCTTCCCTGCCATGGCGCTGATGTTTAGCCTGAGGCCAGCCCATAAATTCCCAGACGCAACCTCTTTTTAAGTGTAAATTTATAATGTTTTTTCTGGCGCTAAATAGCTCAGAAGTGATGCTGAAGTTCATGAGGCTCTGACCATGTCATCATCATCATCATCATCATTGTCGTCCACCTACCCATCATTACTATCGTCATCTAAACCCAAAATGGGGTCTGGATTTCCTTCAAGGGTCCACGACTAGCTCCCCAGAAAAAGGAGTAATAGTTAAATTTCACTATTGTTTCACTCCCTGAGAGTTACCACAGTGATTATTTGATTATACTTTAGGTTTCACTCCCACTGTGGTTATCACCCCACCTACAGTAGAGACAGTAATGCAATTCTGTACTGCATCAAAACTGCAAAAATCTTCTCAGTTGGGGCTTTTTAAGGATAAAATCAAATGGGAGTCTGCGGTTGAATGTATATCTAATTGGAAGTCTTTGACATGAAAAAGTTTGGGAACCCCTGATCTAGACCATAATCCAGATACTCGTCCCTGGCTGCTGCCCATAATCTACTTATTTTCCACTTTTGAGTAATTCAGCCCTCATCCCTCTGGTGTGAAATCCCTCTGCTGAGAAGCAGTACTGAAGGAAGTGGGGATGAATAATCTGCGTCACCCTCATTCGCGTCGTCCTCAGAGTGCTTCTTCATTCATAATTTACCGCCCCCCATTACATTTGATGAAAGCCACTGACCTGAAAATACAGAGAGAATCAGCTCTCTCAAGTATGGCGTTAACATTGTCCTATACATGTTACCGAGAAACATCTATAGCTGAGTCCAATATCAATATTGGAATATTATGTCTGCTCTGTTCATCCACATGGGAATATGGCACTGACAAAGTTTCCATGCAGATACCTCATATTTTATTGTACAGTGAGTGCAGCAATGCTTGTCAAATATAATGTGTATTTATGGTTCCTATCTGAGGGATACATAGGGAGTAACTAGATACACAATGATTAGACTGAGAGATCTGATAAAATGTTTTTATAATCTAGTATATTGAGACTAAAGACCACATGTGGGGTTGTTTTGCAATTAAGATAACATTATGAACATCAAAGCATGCTTTCTATTCAAAAGGCAGTTTAACCAGACAAGTTAGTTTACATCATTAAGCATCCTGCATGTATCCATGCTGTACTGAAAAGTCAAATGCATGACTTATTTCTCTAAGGCTATGCATTTCCCCCTGCTGTGACCCAGAAAATGCATTCTCCCAAAGGTATTTCAAAAGTGCACACACACTATATACACTATACACTCACATGTTATTTAAAGTGGTGTGTGTGTGCATGTGTGTGTGTGTGCGTGTGCTGGTGCAGGTCGCACAACAATTGAAAGTGCAGCACACATTAACATTGTGTTTCCTTTCGGCCATACATTTCCCTGAGCTCAAGCCTCCTTCAATAGGCATCCCTTTGTTCTATAATTGGGTTCTGGGCAACAATAGAAAATGCATTCCATAACATGTAATCAGTACATCAGTGTATCATCCCTTTCCCACAATGCATTGCCCCGTAATGAAAACACAAAAAGAAAGGCCAAGCATTGTTTGAATGGTATAAGGTATTAAACTTCAAGATTTAAGGGCTGGTAACTGTCAAAATAATATTACATAACAAGTTTGTTCTGCAAAAACAAGTTTGATGTTCGCCCTTTTCTTACTTGTAAAACATGACCAGTTTTCACATTAAATATAGAGGCTGTTTAATCGTAGCTAAATGCATTAGTCAACGTGTTTGCCCGAGGCAAGGACTGTGTTCATAGCGCATCATTTGCTGTGATATCTAAAGCTACCATATCCCTTTAAGCTAGTTTCTCTGAATGTATTTCTTCCTGCAGTAAGTGCATATTTAACAGACTTTCTAGTTTCTCCAGCATATTTATTCATATCAAGCTTTTCTGAGATAAGCTAGTCTCAAAGCGCAGTTTAAAAAACGTCCACCCCAAAACCCAGCGATCAAAAGTGGAGCAACGGAAGAGGCTCCAACTTCCCCAACACTGATGCCGTACTGTATCAGCATGGAAATCAGGGTGTATTGAGAACCTCACTGTGACTTCAACACATGACATGAGTCATCTGGGATTATGAGTCATTTTGTACCTCATTCAACAGTTTACCACACACCTACAGTGAGGGAAACTTTTCACAGACTGAAGTTACCACCTCAGCACACCTGCAGTAGACTACAGTAACAGTCTCGTCAATCTCTATTTGTAGTGCAGATCAGGTTTAAATAGACTTGAGGGGGTAAACAATCTCCACAACTAGGAGGAAATGGTTACTGTTACAAAGCCTTTGACCCTTCACACTGCTCGTCAGTTTTAAAATTAATTTCAAGATTTTACTTTCAAAACATGAATAGGTCTGGCCTGTAGCGACAATAGTCAAAGAGGACCTTAAAAACCATCGATTATTAGTGATCTGGCTTTTGGTGTGACGTGTTTGAGGGAGTCACCGCTTGAAACTTTTGTTTGAAGCTCTTTTATCTATTATAATAACAATAATAATACTAAATACACACATAGACACCCACACACAAAAACAAAAACACTCGACTCAGGCTTAATCAAGTAAACTTCATCTGAAGTTGCAGCCTCTCTGAAATGGATGCATCTGTGCCATTATGGGGAAATAATTGTGGCCACTTTCATCCCCCGCGCAATTAGTCTCTCTTCTGTGAAGTCGTTCGTCAGATAAAGGACAAGAGCAGACAGAACCTTTGTCACTTTAATCATTCCTCTCTTTTTTCCAGATTTGATAGGACTGAGTCCCCAACAGTTGAATGTCAATAACTCAACCTGTCCTTCAGGCCTTTTTTCATAATTAGTCTACTGTTTGTGAGTACATACTGTGAATCCATCACCCTGTGTGTTTAAAGGCACTAGAAGGACCGTGTGTACTGTGTAACTGTGTCTTGTTTGGGACAGCGCACATACGTATTACATTTCAACACAAATTACGTCAATAACAATATTATGTTGTGTCATAATGCATTGCTGTTAACATAACATCTTGCAAAAAGATCACTGGTATTAAAGTAAAGCACATTATTGGTTCCAGTTAGACCTTTCCTTCCAGAATAGTCTTAGACAATAGAATAATGGGTGATTTTTAAACACTGAGTATGAATTTCATGTAGGGAATGTTTTGCAAAACAAAATGGTGTTTGGAAAGAAAGTCTTCCTGCAGGTATGTTGTCTAGAAAAGTAACACCAACGTGTGTCCAAAACTGGAGACAGATTTCTTGGAGGATGACGTTGTTTTTAAGAGTATAAACTGGATTGAGCTGTGATGACTGCAGTCACATGGAGAGAACGGGAGTGGTCCGAGAGCATGCTCTGCTACTCTACGAGGTCATTATTTTGAGTGATGCTGTAGCTGTGAAACAGTTTGGTGATGCACGCTGGAAAAGCAAACGCTATATTATAAGTGACTATATTATGTTTACTGGCCAGTGGACATTTTTGTTTCACCGTAACACGTTGGCTTGATGACACAGTGTCTCATGTTATATAGTGTTACATTACAAAACATTGGGCTGGATTTATTCCATTCTTACATGATAAAGGCTTTTCTATTCAAACCCAATCCACATATGCCCTGACTTTGCACTCATTGTTTTACTAGTAGTCACAGATAAAAGTGACTTATTGTCCAATTGTGGACCAGTTTAGCTTTGGTGCACAGACACCGTCTTTGGCATTTGTGATAAAGCCCCGTGAACGAAGGCTATGGCTTGATTCCCCACCCCCACCCCTTTTAATAAAACTGATTTGCTCTGGCATGTATTGTTTTGGAAAATAAATCAGTCAGCTCCTTCCACTTCATGCACTCATGACATCATTTGTTTCCCCTCTTAACTCAATTATTGTCACTTAGTTCATCTGTGGGGCAACAATGACCTGTAGCTACAGTACATAGGGCCGTTCCCACTCTCTGCTGTACGATAAAAAGGATTGGGAACAGTGACGCCTTGAGCCTGTAAGTTTGTCAAAGTTAAATAAAAGAGAGCATATTATCCCCTCGTTTCTCTGTCACCCAATCCTCCTTTTCCCACCTTGAAAATAAGCTTTAGGGTAATTGTGTCATAAGGCACAGGAAAATGATAATCCATTAAATTGTGTTCAGTTTTCTCTGTTGTTTTTGTAGTACAGAACAACACCACAGGATTTTGGGAAGGAGAATTATGAATAATTGCCTTTGATCCAGAATGCTTGACAAGTAAAAGTGTTTAATGATACAGCCGATCAATGAAACCGAGGCCTCATGCTTATTTAATGTCCCCAGTTGAGATACAGCAGTTGGTAAATTTGTCAGGAGGTTCTAGCTGGTGTATTATGGTGACTATCACAAAGACAAATTGCTTTTTAAGCTACGAGTATTTAGTTTAGTTTAGTTTAGTTTAGTTTAGACTTGAGTTGACTTCAGTTTCTTTTATCATAGTATTTGTAACAATACATACATATATCAATACATATATCAATACGAAGAAAATAGACGTTGGTCAACATTAAGCTTCGCCACCTGATGTGTACATCAACATTGAAATATCACCAGCTGAAACGTTAAGTTACAGCTAGTTTAGACGTAAAAAGTCATCCCTGTGAATTATTTAGCATTAAACATGAGATGCCAGATGTTATTGAACACACACATTAGAAAAGGTCTTTGTTGTGTCAATTAGTTGATTAAGTGTCATCTACTCTGCTGTTGTCACTGGAAACCTGATCTGTTTTTAAATGAATTGACATTACAGGGGCAGAGCAGAGCAAGAGAAAGGGCACATTTTCAATTACATGTCAGTGTGTGTGACTGACAGTCAGGCACCATTTGATCAGGCTTTTACTTTAATTGCTTGCATTTCATTAAGTTTAATCATATATCGTGGAATTTAATCGGTGAGGATTCAGCGACACATTATATTGGTTCAGGAAACGTCAGTAGAATACATTCAATTATTGTATGAAAGGTTTTAGTTGGACAATGTACACTGAACCAGCAACTAAATCATCGTATTAAATAACTATGAGTGTAAAAATCAACACTGTGCCAGTGTTTATATTCAGTTAGTCCACACCAATAACAGCTAATTTAATACTTTTCAACACTCACTCTGAGTGGACAAACAACTCTACAATCAACAGTTGTCAACTCAAAATAATTGTGACTGAAAAACCAACAGTTATTGACACTGGAAAATTTGCTGTGCAGCTTCATTAGTCAACACTGTAGGAAAGTGTAACCAAACAACGGGGCTCTTCTGAGAGTCACTCCTTCGTGCAAGTAACAGTTGTTAGGTTTAAATGAAACTTGAAACACTGAAAAATCCTTTGAGCGAACTGGAGCCCCTTGTTGATATGATATTTCTTCCTACGCAAAATACTTTGCCTCCTAACTTCAGATGTGCTCATTTGCAGAAGAGAGAACAACACCGGCGAATTACAAGAATGAGAAGGAGCGCATGAGTCTGTATGAGGAAAAGAAAAAGAGGGAGTGAGATATAGACAGAGACCGAGAAATAGAGAAAGACAGAGAAAAGCAGCTCTAAGTCAAGACTTGGGATGAGTGGCTCAGCCCAGCAGGAAGTCTTCATCCTTCTAAATATTTAGCTAGCACCTGACTGTCAGCTGATGATCCAGTTCTGACCATATTAGGTCAGGAGCATCACAAGACCTGATTACCCCCCGCCCCTGCCAGCCTGCCAACAGGACTCACATCTATTGCTTGTCTGTCCCTACATCAGATTTCTCTGGTTCACCTGCAAAGAGGATGCCATTTTGTATAGAACCGTATTATCCCTACAACTGAGGGAAGATGGGGTTAGGCTTCCTGTGGATTTGTAAAAAATCTTTGTTTTGCTGATCAAACAAATCTTAAATCCAAAATCAGAGTGCAGGTAAGACTGTTTTGAAGAATTTTTGTCTATCAGCAAAGCAGGGAAGCATTCAGGATTGACTTAATCGCTTGCCTACAACAGTCAGTAGACCTAATTCAGTCCCAGAATAACTTTATAAGGATACCAAATTCAGTACGACAGCTTTAATTTACTGATCACTGGATTTTGGTCAACTGAGGTTGTATCCATTTCAGTCCATTCATTTTGGCCTTTGACACAGTTGACACAACCAAATACTTTATCTTTTTCTTTAATAGGATCATAAGAGTGACATTCTGAACACATGCTGCCTTTTAGTCAAACATAGTGTGTTCAGCTTCACAATATCCATGACGAGGGGTTGGTTTCACCATCAGAACCAGAATGCATTTGGCTTGTTGTGGTTTCTGAGGCAATATTGTACAGGCCTGTGCCGTTCTCCCCCCCCCATGTCATCTCAGTGCAAATTCATTCATTTTGGGTAGAATCACCACAAATGAACACGAATCGAAGGCATAACTGCCAGAGACAGGCATACACAAAACCCTGTCTTTGACTGCCTTCTCTGACATTGTTTTTTGGTGAGCTATGGGGAAAACCGTGAGGCCGACTCATTCATCCTATATGCACGCTGCCACGTGTGGGCGTGCACGTAACAGATGGACATCCTGATCTAAATTATCATCAAGTTATCCAATGAGAAGAGGGACAGCTCATCATTGATGGGCAGGCCATTTGCATGAAAGTACACACTGCTGTGAAAATCCCCATTGCTTCAGACATATGGCTTTACTTCACTTTGGAATGCACACTGCCAAAATCAGAGGGCGACAGAAAAAAGAAAATGATTCATAACAGTGGCAGAGAACTGTTCACTTCTCTTGTGCCATTTGTGTTATCACCAGTGCCGTAGCTCTGAGTGTTGTTAATACTTAGTGCATCAGATTGTTCTTGTTTGGCAGACAGTATTCAGTAGCAGCCTCTAGGGCTTCTCTACAGTCAAACACGGTTTCTGTTCTCGGTCTCTGTTTTCTATCTGTTTTCTGTCAGGTTTAAGTGATAGAAGACGGTTAAGGAATGTCAGCAACAAGCAATTGTACAAGAGTGTGGTGTCTGCTGATGTTGGTCTCTTTTGGCACCTGTAAAGAGCTGTCAGTTTTGCTCTCAATCACAAATCTCAGGTGTCAAAACACTGAAACAGAAATAACATTTGTAAGTCTGACAACTAAGACCAGAATCATCATAAAATTCAACTTTAATGATTATTACCTCAAACCTTAAAGCTGTCAACGTAACATAACATGTTGAAATGAAATCAGAAGATGTTCGTGATGTTCGTTTCATGAAAACACACGTATCAGAAGAAAATTCTAAAAGCAGTAAAAATCTTCTCGCTGTGTTTATTTTCTCGATTTTATGTGCTTACTCTTTTGTACCGTAATGGCAATATTTTCACAATGTTCCCCACCGTCTGTGGGAATGTGATACCTTTCTATAGCTGAGTGAAGGGGGGTGTGGGGGGGGTGGTGGTGTGCTCTAATCCCAGAATCCCTCACATCGAATCATGCAAATTCAGTGCACTTTGAAGCGGATCCAGCTTCTACCATATGCAGAGTGAAAACAACAATCTATTATGCATGCATTGCACCAAGCTTATGGTAATGTTATATCACTGCTATTCCTTTAAAGTCTAAAGTAAATATCTAAAGTTACTTTTAAAATGATATTTGTCTCATTGTGCTATGCATTTGTGACAAACAAGCAAAGCATGTTGAGGTAGCTGTCGCTGTCTGTTTGCCTTTCAGTAAGACAGTGATACTTGAACACTGGATGGATGATATTTTCTTCTTTCAATCTCTGTTTGAGAGGTTGTATTTTTCCTGTATTCACAGTAAGTAGGTTCTCATACTTCAAGTTCTGCACTTCAAAGACAACAACACAATTGGAAACTTCCTGCAACACAATGGCATTTGTTTTTGTGGTCCCCCAAGAGGCTATGTAGTGACCATGAAGTCATTATTATGTCTTTCATGAGTGAATAGGCCGTGCTGTCCTATCTGAAGAATGTGACAATGTGAGGTATCTGTATCAGCCACAAACACACTTTCACGACCAGGTACGTGTCTGTGTGTACAGCGCTCATGAACGGCTTGTAACAGCAAACTGTTGGCCACTTTTCTCCGTGATCAGCTAAAGAAATATTTCACAAGCCAAATAGCTGTCAGTGTGCTTTGTTCCTCTCTGTATAGTGGTGGATTAAGAACACAACATTAATGATATTTCCATTTGTTCAATGGATAATTAGGGCCCACGACATGCCAAGAATCATTTTCCATCTCGGCTCATCCTAATTTGGGGGAGGAATCATGCAAAGTGTAATTGGCAAGACGAGATGTGACTCGTGTCTCCCAAGCGGATCCCTGCTTTGTTACTACATGCAGTTCTTAATGAAGAGACTGGCAGCTCGCTTGATTATGCCGTGTTGTAATACAAAATTGTACGCGTAAGCCTTCCAACACTGTGAAAATAATCAAAATTAAAACTTAACTCACTGCCTGATGTCTTTGTAAACGGTGGGTTTGGAAGAAATCTTAACATTAAGCTATGCAAGGACATGCCAAAGTCAGTCTCATGTGAATTAAGTTTTATATTAAGCACAATAAGCATCATTTATATAGTCAACTATGAATTTCTTTGCTATCTATCTATCTATCTATCTATCTATCTATCTATCTATCTATCTATCTATCTATCTATCTGTCTGTCTGTCTGTCTGTCTGTCTATCTGTCTGTCTATTGTCTATCTATCTATCTATCTATCTGTCTGTCTGTCTGTCTATCTATCTATCTATCTATCTATCTATCTATCTATCTATCTATCCATCTATCTATCTATCTGTCTGTCTGTCTGTCTGTCTGTCTATCTATCTATTTGCCTATCTATCTATCTATCTATCTATCTATCTATCTATCTATCTGTCTGTCTGTCTATCTATCTATCTATCTATCTGTCTATCTATCTGTCTATCTGTCTATCTATCTGTCTATCTATCTATCTGTCTATCTATCTATCTATCTATCTATCTATCTATCTGTCTGTCTGTCTGTCTATCTATCTATCTATCTATCTATCTGTCTATCTATCTGTCTATCTATCTATTTGCCTATCTATCTATCTATCTATCTATCTATCTATCTGTCTGTCTGTCTGTCTATCTATCTATCTATCTATCTATCTATCTATCTATCTATCTGTATGCCATCTTTCTAACTCAAGCAGCATGCTTCTTCTGGGTAGTTTTCAAAGAAGGTATTTTACTGAAAGCAACATCAGCAAGTTTGAAGCTGTCTGGGTCAGTGTGGG
>OOFE01036415.1:0-17766 GCA_900323365.1 Monocentris japonica | reverse complement strand
CATACTGCATTCATGATGGGGGGATTCATTGTGCTGTGCAAGAGCAACTGCCAGTCTGATACTGAATCCGCCTAATATTGTTCAAGCAGGTATTTAATGAGAAGTCCCCTGTCTCAGACTGATGGGATTAATGCACATTTCTCCCCCTGGCTTTTGTGGAGAAGAAAGTGTTCAACGCTTCAATGTTCTGCTCTTTATTTTAGGCCAAATGCAGAGAAACTTGGGAAGACCTGGTAGAAAAGGATTCCTTGTGTGACCACCAATTAACCAGGCTTCTCCTTTTAACCACTGACAATGACATCCTGAAATAAGAAGGGGTGCAGAGAGATGGGGCAGGGTATTATAGTGATGAGTACTGAGAGCTGGTTTTAGATTGGAAGATGAGAGCATGGCAATACTGAGGTAGAGGAAGAGGATAGAGGGTTGAGGAAGAGGAGTGTTAAGCTAGATGTTTTATGGAATGTCTTTTTACTTTTTATTTGCTGATTTGAGCTTAATCTGAGCAAGAACATGTCTGCACTGAGTCATATTCAAACCTAAGATGCCATGTTTTTCATTATATTATCTATCCTAAACTGGGAAGGCGTGAGACCTTTTTTATCCACTTCCACTCCCTGTTAGCTGACAGCTAGACACCTGTTAGTCACATTTGATAACAGCAGAGTGTTGATTTCATTTACACTTATAAATACAACTACACATGGGAATGAAGCTGTTTTTTTTTAGCTTGTCTTTTGTAAATTTACACCCGAACACAAGAGCTATTTTGATATATTGGTATTCCTTTAAGGAGTGCCATGGTTTTTTCAGACTGCAAATATCACTCATTGTCTTTCTCCCACGTGTTTCAGCTTGGCATCGTTATTATGCTCAAAGCCTCTTCATGATGTCAGGGCAGGGTCACATCTTAACACATTTTTAAGGCACATTTTCTGGTGAGCGAAGTGAAATGTCATGCCTAGCACAGCTCGAGTTTGTCGGTCCATGCACATGTTCTTGACTTGCCATGTTTTCTTGAATCTTGCGTTGCATCAAAACGGTTGAAGGAGGATGATTGATGCATTCACTCCCCGTTCCTTTACCCTTTCTCTCCCCTAAGCAGAGCTCATTGATTTTCTGAAATGTGGTTGGGAATCACAATCAGTCTTGAGAAAGAAATAGCCTAGAATATGTCAGATGGTTGAAACAAACTCTGCCCTGCCATTGCTGAGCCTAGCTCACCAGGGAGCCCAAACCCATGCCAAAGGCTGCCTCCATTAAACCCCAACCCAAAGAAGCAGCGTAGAATATACAAATTGGGGTCTATTTGAGTCTCAGCACACAAACACGGAAATGCTTAGCTACCTCAGACGGCCAAATGGTGGCTGTTTAGAGGTGATAACAAAAAAGCCTATAGGTCAAAAATACAGTGCTTCAGAGTATTCTTGAGAGCAATGCAGTGAATGATGAACCTGTGACTGAGATATGTTTCCTTCTGGACATTATTCTCAAACAAACAGTGCTGCCTGTGCTTCCATATTGCTTAACAAAATATTTACCATTAATTTCTATACTAGTGTCATGAAAACATTGGAGCATTTAGTCTTTTATCTCCATGGAACAGGACGTTTCAAATAACCAGTTTTTTGTATAAGCTTCTCTGACACAAAGCCCATGTGCGGTAATACTGCATCCACCATGGACACCATGATTATTAGTAATTCTATTATCAGTGTGGGATGTCCGATTATCTCCAAGGCCTATTGTGCCATCGCTAGTGGGTATACCATTTACTGCACAGGATGCAAGGGATCCAATGACACTGGAATAATCCAATAAAATGTAGTAATAATAATAATAATAATGATGATGAAAAAGACCGCAGCATGCCAGAACAGGGAAAATCTTCCTTTGGCATTGAATACCGTACATATGATCCTGGTAAAGCTCCACATCATTATGGATGTCTCTCTCTCTCTCTCTCTCTCTCGGTGATAGATTATCTGAGCAGTAACGATGTCCCTCTTGTGGAATGGACAGTACAAATCATTGTAGGTTCTAGGCCAGCCAGTGGAGACAGGGCTGGCCAGGCAGAGTGATAGATTAGGGATTTTTAAATACTCCTCCTGGTGTGTTCCGCCGTGGCCAAAAGAGCAGCTGGGGTTTTTCTCACTCGGCAAGGGGGTGGAGAAGGGCCACAGATGGCCATGGGCCCTGCAGGTCAGCGCTATTCAAAGATGTAGCCCCTGTAGTGAATGAGTACGTAAATTAATCGGGGCTTGCAGATGCATTGGAATTCACTGCACTATGATATGGCGTAATATAATGAAGGCTACAGTATTTTAATGCATATTATATATGGCACATAAGCTATTAAAGAAGAATTCAAAGAAACTATAACTGCTCCATCAAGAAGAACATTATCACAGGTCCGTCTTTATGCAGTAATTAACTCTTTTGTCTGTTTGGAAGCTGTAGCTGCTTGAAATGTTTCAGAGACGTGGATTTCAGCCCCATAGGTTTGCACTTCATTGCTGACAATTTCTGCTTCTAACATATCAAAAAACAAAATACCGTTGCAAGTGTTTTTTGATGGACTGAATGGATGCCCAGTTCATGATAAATTGGATATTGTCATTAAAACCTGAGTTACCCCTTTAAGATGTCATCAAGCATGCCTGTCTGAGGTCATTGACTTAATTACTCTGAAAGTGGACCAAGAGGCTGCCAGGCTGGTTGGCTGGCTGGACTACTTGGGAAGAATGGAGATACCATTCACACAAACACACACACACACAAGCAGACACCTTAAACAGATTAAGTAACTGTACAAGCCTGTAGCCAAGCAGGCTGCTGGGTTACGCAAATCTGGTTTTAAGCCAAAGGATCTTTCCGAACGGGCTTGTCTGACACTGAAGGTGTGGATTACTGAGGTTAGTCACACTACAGAGGGGGACTGACTTCAAGGTATACATAGTACATATAGTTTAAAATACACTGGCGTAAAGCCCCTCAGTGCCATAGTTTCAAGGCATCTCTCCTATGTTTGGCAGTGAGTGAGCACATACTATAGTAACAGTAAACCTATTTTGATGGATAGACTGCCTCTGTATCAACTCCCATGAACACTGTCAGAAAAATAGGTACACTGTTGTACCTTTTCACTGGGGCTGTACCTTTCTGACAGTGTACAATAATGGCATTTCTCTCACCATAACCCACTTTCCCTTTAAAAATAAGCAAAGTGCAGTCTCCAGCTACAGCCTTAGGATTGTTACTGACCCAACAACCCGAGTGCACTGTGACCCAGCCGTGGGTGTCTGGATCGCCCATATTGGTGACATACTGCCCCTTAAGTCACTCAGAACAAGTTCTGTATTGTGGGGGATTGCGTGCACTAGCAAATATCTCTTAAAGTGGCTGAGATTTGATCAAATGCTTCAGGAGACAATACATCTGGCTTGAGTGTTGAGGAGAGCAGAACTTGCTCATGTTAAGAGAAGCAGAGAAGAGAGAAAGGTGCACAGTATCTGGCTCTTACCTGAGGCAGAATGCTATCTCAGCTGGGAGGATTTGCACAATAGTTTTGATGTTTTTAACATAAGCCTTAGCTAGATAGCACCTACTGGTGCGCTAGGTCCCAGGGTAAAACTTAGTAAAGCCACAAATGTTGCCTGATCAATCAATTTCTTTAATTAGTTCAACAGTTTTGTTGGCTATTGCTGTATGGCTATAGGGTCCTTGATGTGTATGATCACTTGGAGGTCATTGTGACATGTTTCCTTTCAACAATCACATTGATTTATTTTTAAAGTGGTCCCGCATCTGTGTTAACATCAGTGTAGAAATTCTGAGTGTACTCTTCCCTAGTTTCACATGCACAATCAATTTCCAGTGTGTAGGATGTTGAAAACGTATATCAGGTAACGTGTGCCGGTGAGAGTGTAAATACATGATGGTCAGCCTTTGCATAACTGGTTGACTGTGGGGCTAACCACAAAAAAAAAAAAAAAAACAGACAAACTGAAAAACATTTTAGTGCACATGAAGAGAACAATGCACCATTTGCCCATTTAGACAATAACCTGTGTCCCTTTGAAAACAGCATCAGTCTGGCATCAGTCAGGCTTAGTCTCTCTCAGTGTGGGGGACTTTAGACAGCTAGATTAGACTAGACAGCTATGTGTTGATGAGCAATACATACTGAGGATGCTCCAGAGAAATGCTGTGTCACAAGTGAACTAGCATGGCTGCATTAATAAATGAGTGAAGAGGCAAAGACCAGACAAAATGTATTACACTTCACTTTTGGGTGACATGTTTGAGGATGCCATGACTATATAACCATAATGAATCTATTGTGAGTTGCAACCAAGAACCCTTGATGTGATAAAGAGTAGTTTAGGGGCGGACAGTCAGCAGAGATGCAGTCCTCTGGTTAGCCAGCAGAGTCCTAATGGCAGTTCCAAGTTACTCTGTCAACAGGGAGTTCAAACTGAGAGTAAGAGAGGCAAGTCAGACTGGCAGATCTTTCCCTCATGTTGAAACCAAACTCTACACGATGGAGTTATTGATTAAATGTTCTCTTAAAAGGCCAGCTGGATGGAGAAGGTCACAGCAAGGTTTTCAACACAAGGGAATGGAGATGCATTTGACCTGTCAGCTGAGGATAGCTTCTGAGTGGTCACATATCCCTTCTGTGGTAAGAAAAGGCAGAGCAATCTTCTTAAATGGAATCTATCCAGGCTGAAACTCAATGGACTCAACCCCTACAGACTGTGGTGAGTGTCAAAACCTCTGAAAAGTCTTTCAAGAGTTTCGGAACAAGTAATGTTGAGTGACCATGTAAAGCCCTTGCATAAATAAAGATCGATAGATAGGTTCTTTATTGTCCTCCAAGAGGAAATTCATTTCCACAGTCTGTACAGTAAACAAGGCAATATCCCACATAAAGTGCACACTACATGCCTCACATGTATACATACATCCTTACATGTCCTTCAACGGGGTAACTTGTTTAGTGCAACAGGACCAAAGCTCCTGCCAAAGCATGCCCTTTTCCAAACTAGGGATATCTGCTATGTATATCTGCGACCAGATGAGAGTAGACAGAAGAATGGATTGAGGCGGTGCTCAGGGTCATGTGTTATAGTAAGTGCTTTGCGTATGGTTCAGTTATGCTTTTGTAGAGCAGCAACAGAAGGTGGGGATCAACCGAAAGTGCTTTGAGTCTACGGATGGCAGAGAGTCTTTGCTGGCAGCATTTAAAGATATCAGTGGTGTGGTGATCAAACTTGAGTTTATTGTCAAGAGTGAGTCCGAGATATGTGACGCTCTCCACCATCTCAACAGTCTTGCCATTGATGGAGGTGAGGTTATGAGCTGTGCACTGTGTGTTGGGAGTGCCAATGAACAGTTCTTTTGTCGCTGTAATATTCAGCTACAGGTACTTATCTGTACACCATTGTGTGAAGTGGGAGACTGAGTGCTGATAGGCCATAGCGTATCAGCACAGACTGTACAGAGTACAGACTGTGTCGTCGCAGCAGAGCATGCGCCGAGAGCAGAGCAGAATAGTCCTGACACACACTGTAAAGTTAAGATTTCAATAACATGTAATTGATGCTATTACAATAATGGGAATGTAAACAGAGGGATGACCTTTTCAGCTAATTGACCAGAGAGGATATTTATTAGTGCTATTATTACTTTAAGGTGCCATCCTGCTCTTCCAAAGGTCAAATGTCTGAATACTTTGGCCAAATTGTTTTTATTAAAGAGATAAGCCATTATTAAGCCTTTCACATAGGATTCCCAACAACAACAGCCTAGTAATGTGTAATGTAATCACCTTATCAGTGAGCAGCTGGAAGTACAGGGTCTTGCTCAAGGGCACTTTGTCACTTTGGCACTTTTTCCCACACTTATTTTCCCAGCCAATCAAGGGATTTGACCTGCCTGTTTCTCTAAACTCCAAGTGGTGCCCCTCAGAATGGAGCAATAATTGGCCACAGGCTGCCAGGGAGGAGTCGTTTAGATTTGGAGGAGAGGACATGCTGTGAGGTTTCCTTTCATGGTGACCATGTTCCTGATTTGGCAAGAGGCAACCCACAGGGGAGGTTGCAAACAGCTGGGCCTTCACACACTCACACAACACACACACACATTTATCCCCAGTACACATGCTGACATTCATTGCTCTACTTTGACTTCTATGGTAGGATCAAGAGGGCCATGTGTCTATAATTGGGAATACATGACAAAGATTTTTTTTAAATACTATACAGTTTTAAATTACGTCATGAAAGTTACTGTTTCACCTTTGCCTGCCAGTGCACGTTAAGTAATTGGAACACATCATTAAGATTATTTCCTAGAAGTAGGCCAGATAGTGTTTTATCTTGCACCTTTCAGGACTCAAAAGGATACTTGTTTTGGCTTTACTTAATGAACCTTCCCTGCCAGTATACTTGACTGTCAGTGCACCATTATGGACCAATATGTCAATATGGACCTTATATTTTGACAGGCCTAACATTTCCACATCCACATCCACAGGTGAAATGTTCGCCTTGGTACAGAAAACCAAAAGCTTGAGTTTGTACAACCCCTAGCCCTCATACATACCATCACCTCAAAACCACATGCTGATATTGTTTTGCCTGTTGACAGACATAAATTGTTTAACATTACTTAGGATTTTACCTGAAACATGAACATTTTTTGCACTGCTCTCTACCACGTCTCTACCATGTATTTTGTTATAAGTTGACATTTTATTGAAATAAGCTTAAGTCATATCCTACCAGGTAACAGTAACATTATACTGCCACAGTTTGGCATGCGGTGTGATGTGATGAACTCTCCCATACACAGACAGAAAGAGTGAATGGCATATACTACGAGCTCAATGGAAACCCCTGAGTTTAAACAACAGTGGCAATATAAACATGTCTAAATGCTATTTCTCCCATTATGCTAGCAGCTTGAGTGCCAAGACTGTGGTCCATGATTTGTAAGACAAAGCAGGTGGAACTACTCCCGTCTGTGTTAATGTTCTTCAATAAGTCTGAATAAATGGGTGACACAGTGGTGGACCTTATTTATCCAGTTATCCAGTTGTTAGGTTGAGTCAAATCAAGCCAGCGTGCCGTCAGTATTCCTGCCCACACAGTAGCATGAGTGGAGGAGGATTAGCCTGTATTACATGCTTTACTATGATGCTAGCTCACGCAAATCCTATTCCTTCCCCTGCTGACTTAAGACTGGGGTGTGTGCCATAAACACCAGAGAGCCTTTTTTTATTTTGAACATCTGCCCTGCCCTCGCGGTGGAATGTAGAGTTAGATATAGAGTTGGGTACATATGATATGTTATGCCATTTATTTAAGGACTGCTGCTTTTGTCCCCAGGGATCATATTGTCACCTGGGTCCCCAGATGTCCTTGGCACTTAATTAATCAATTGATGTGATCGATTGGTTTCTGTGTGTGGGACATAATGAGCTGCTGATTAAAATCGTTAGAAGAAGACCTCTAGATACTCTCATGGTTCATGGATCTTGGACTGGTATTAAGCTTCACAGTAATGTGACATTTTATGAACTAGCATGAAAAACTAAAAGGATAAATGTCATTTAGTAAAACCAGATCACGCTGAGTGTACAATGCTCTAGCTTTTTCATGCAAAGGACCTTGTTCTTCAGAATGGTAGCATAGCACAGACATTCTGCACATAGAGAACAGAGGCCTTAACTTAGGAGGTATACAGAGTCATTCAGTAATGCCATATAAAAAAATGTAAGGCTCTCAAACAAGACACAGTGGCATAACTTGTGATCTAAATACACAAAGTCAATAGATAACAAATATTAGAACACATTTATCTCTATCTCTAACTTACCTTTCATAGCATTTAAGGTCATCCCTTATCTCCAATGTCTGGACATTGAAGCATATAAAGTACAGCTTATCTAAAGTACAGCTTTTTTTTAAAGTTTAGATTTAGGTTCATACATTTGTTGTCTGCACATAAAGCAGAAGAATTTTATGATGGGTAGTTTGAGTGAAACAATCAAATTGGTCAAAGACGCATTCAAACTGATAATTCTAAAAATAACACAAAAATGCAACAAACACATACTGTGATATCCAAAAAGTCAGTGGAGATTTCAGGTTCATGCTGGAATCAAACAAGACGACAAAAACTAACTTTCCTTGTTATTAAACTCAAGAATGGTCATAAGAGCTTGAACATCTCTATATGGAGGCCTGTATCCATCAGGACCAGGACCCAGCTTCTGACTGAAATAAAGAACGGGATGACTGCAATACAAACTGTGTCCCATGGCCTGATTGGGCATAAATCCATTAGAATCCTGTAAGTTTTCTAAATCAACAGTTTACATTTTACTGATGGAAATAAAGACAATATATTTCTACAGTTTTGGTAATTCTTCAACAATAGATTCAGATTTTGAGGCAAGGCAATCACTGATGTTAAAGAGGTGCACTTCTCTGTGGCAATGGATAGCATTAACAATAGCCATTTCAAATTAAGAATCTAGTGAAAGAGCCGGGACTTCATACCCAAGCGAGTAGGTAAATACTGTAAATGATTGAAACCTTTGCGTTGCATATACCAAGACAGATTGGTGGAAAATGACAGCATAAATAAATGTGTAACATCGTCAGCTGTTAATGCTGTGTTTATACAGCTCTTACATCTTGCACAGTTTCTTTTTGCTTAACTATGATGTGGAAGAGATATTCAGCTGCTCACTGATAGAGAGGTTTGCTGTTGTTTTTAAGTCAATCTTTAAGGTGACTTAAAAGGAGTGCGAGAAAAAAATACCATATGTTACACCATATGTCTTTCCCCTGTGCCTGACATGCTGCTGAGGAGTTAAAGGACCCGTGGGACAAAAGCACAGTGTTCCTGGGCTGACCAGAGCTATGACTCCTGCCCTCAGTGCAGAAAAATCCAAGATATAAATGATAAGTTTTAATGAAGCCACCAAGGCAGCCTCCAGGGGACACTTTTCCAAACTGTTTCTGTTGCTCCTGACATCTTTTCAATAGCCCGGCCCCAGCCAATACGTTTCTGTCTGGGTCATTGGCCACAGACTACATCAGGCTCCATCAGTTTCAAAGGTAGCTCGCCTGAAAAGTTGAGAAGTATTTAAACTTGTTTGAGGAAAGGTAGGAAAAATGCACTGATGAATTCAAATCCACCGCTCTGCCTTAATTCCAGACAAATGGCCAGATTATTTTAACGACAGAACAAGAAACTGAGGTGAGATGTTCAAACTTTTCATGTGTTTAGGGACTCAATTATATTCTATAACCTGAAAATCCTGGCAGTGCCATTCTGGAAATTGAAGACAAATTGGCAAATCTTGCACAGCAACCATAACTCTTACCTTATCCATGACTTATTAGACGTCAGAACAACGTTCCATTATAGAGTATACACAGGTTATACAACCGACAGACATTTCAATTGGTACTCGGTAAGTAAAATATTTTAATAAAACAGCGATGGTAAGCACATTCCCTCAATAAAGGTAAACGCTTTGGGAGTCAAGCTGGGAGTCAGTATGGGGGCGGCGACAGAACAGTGATGTCATGGATAATATGGATAGTGATTGGCTGGGTCATTATTTATTTATACTAACTAAAAATCAACATTCATACTGAAAAGTAATGATTTAGAAGTAAATTAGAGTTAGGTTTTGAATTAGTCTGTAACAACGCCTCATATCTGTTCTCAAATCATTGGAAAACATATTTCTTCATATTGGTATTTAGATGTTCTGATTATTTATGTTTCATAAAATAATCCTATTTTCATATTACAAAATGTATCTTGTATCTGCTACTGTCTGTTCCTCATAGTGTTTAAATCTAATATCTAATAATTCCACTTGAATCATTTGCCCGATAAATCACATTTGAAGAGAATTCAGATACTGTTATATCTGTCATATGTGTATTGTTGGAGTGTTGGCTGTCATTAGCTGTGGAAAAACCAACTGCATCTCCTTCATCAAGGGAAAAAAATCCCTCAATGAAAATACATACAGTCCCTGTGACAACAATCAGTTGACATTTACCAGCCACAAAGAGGGCTGCTTTGGTAAATGTTTGAATTCTAGTTAACAATATACTTCCCTGTCATGATTTATGTCCTATTATTTTCAATAAAATCATTTTGGTGTCTCCAGTCTTACAGATCATTCCAGTTGAGGGATTTTGAATAAAAAACAATGACAATAAGATGGAAGAAAACAGAAGGGTTGATGGTGTAGAAATACCAAATACAAAATTAAAAAAAACATTTAACTTTGAAATATATTTGATTCACTCATGCTCTGACAGATGAATTCTTTCAATGTCCATCTTGAATCCATGTTAAGAAATGATCTACATCATGTCCTCCCATCAACCCAGACAATCTTTTTCCCCTCATCTTCTCTCTGTTCTTGATTTGTTGTAACATACCATTACAGGTGGAGAAGAAAAAGAGGATTGCTGGAGTGAGTGGTGTCAAAACTGTTTGCCTCTCCTAGGCTTTCACACCGACGTTCACCAGTTGACATCTTCACCACATAATGGTTCATGGGTCGTTCTGAGGTTGTCTGGTGCAGATGTAGCAGACGGTATCTGAGTGAACCTAGGCCCTTTCTTTATCTCTCCTTTGCAGCTTTTGATTCCTCAGCAGCAAAAAAAAGACTTTCCACAGCCCCTTAACATCTCAAGCAATTGCAATATCAGCAAAGAGGTCAAGTAAATATACTGCGGTATTGATTGGTCATGCAGTAGTAGCATTTTACTAGATTAAGTGGAAAACCATGGGGGTGTTTCAGTCTTTCCATACCATCATCAAAGTGTCAGTCATCAATCTCTCCACACACATGCACAACTTGTGAGTTTTTAAATGAATGGTTGAATGTTGGTACCATTCTGATTTCATAATATTTGGGTATCGTTAGTGAAATTAATTTCTTCTTCCTTCTTGTTTTGATCAAGCCAGATCTAATTAGTACATCACGTTGATATTGGCTGTCAGCACTGTTGATAAACTGTAAGGAGCCTGTGTAAAAAATCATGCTGAATCTACAAAGACAGCAGTTGTGTACTTGTAGTTAGGATGTGGGTATGCTGCTGTGAAGCAATGAGTGGTAGTTAGACTTTCAGTCCAAAATGTGATATCCACCATTTGTAAAAAGTGATTTGCACCATTAGGGAGCATCACAACACAAGGGACATTCTCTGACAAATTGAAAATGGAAATAAAAAGGCCAAGTTTCAGACCTGTCCTACTTTGTGGCTAATAATATTTAAATGTTACTTCAGATTTGGCCATTACATTGCCATGTTCCCACACTGTTTCTCTAGCAAAATGAAGTCATGGATTTTGCATTATCATGGATTTGCAGGTTGGCCTAGCGGTTAGAGAGACCGACCCAGCACCATCAGGAGGGTGCATTCCAGCTGTGAGCTGGTGATTGAAAAAATGACTGATGTCACAGCTACAGTGCCCACCAACACTGCCAAAGTGCCTTTGAGCAAGGCACTTAACCCCAACTGCTCCAGGTGCACTGTTCAATAACTGACGCCTGCACTGTCCTCTGACCTGAAAATGCATGTGTGTGGGGTGATGTGTGTGTATCTAGTCAGGGGTGTGCGAAGAAAAAAATTCACTGTGTGTAAGTGCCACATAAAGTTGATTTCAATTATTTAATTTCATCATCATTGTATACCAACCTGTCAGTCATTCTCTCAAGGCGGGATCTAGGCTAGCTTTATGCACCAGCCTGAAGTCTGGTTTCTAATGGCTGTCCAATGTTTATTAAATTCCTTCCGTCGTCCATCAGGCTTCCTGACTCCATGTCCCTGTCTGCTTTCCTTTTCTTGTCTCTGGCTTCAGCCATCTTCTCAAACAATTATCTGATTCTATGGTTGGTGCCAAATTAGAAAGTAATACAAACTTGGTTAGAAAGGCAGTTTAGCATCTTGATGAACAATTGAAATAAACTGCTTTGGCATTTTCTGAGGCAGATTGAGCCACGATGGAGAAAGGTTTCCTTTGTAATTACATTTACACAATTTAATTTCACTTTATATCTTTACTGTGGCTTTGCAAGTTGCAACTGACATCTGAATGGGCTGATTTTGTCATTAAAAGAAAATGATGTGTTATTGTCATGTTTGTCATAGTACACTATTTTCTGGTATCAGTTTATCATGCATGCTTTATCTCTGCTATGTGAGTTCAGAGTGCTCCTTTTATGTGAATCTTGCCAGAAAGCCATTTAGCCTTGGTCCTGACAGTTGAGGTCTCAGTGAGTAAGCAAGGCATTTGACATTTTCTGTAGTTCACACATATACTTCATGTACAAGTATGAGGTTGTGATGTTGTCAAAACATGACTTTTGTCCTCTCTCACACAGTCACTGACCTTGTGTAAAATGGTCTCTCAAATCGCTCAAAGCGGTGAGAGAGCCAAGCTCGGTAGCTCCTACCTTGAGCAATGTGAAATTTGGTTGTTCTCTTTTCTTTAAACATTCATGAAATGGAAAATATTTCTCAAGGAAAAATGTCATTTACACAAGTCATTTGGACTTCTGAAAATCTATTATAATACCCCTCAAATCTGAGAAGGGGGCAAGGCTCCTTCTAACAACAACTACTACTAATACTAGTACTACTAATACTAGTACTACTAATACTAATGATGATAATAATAATAATAATAATAATAATAATAATAATGAACTTAGTTCTAGGGAATTGGAGCAATCTTCTGATGATAAATGCGTTTTATTCATGGCCAAGTGCTGTAAACCAATTCATTCATTAGAAAGACTAAATCCCCAGGAGGGACCTCCACGATGTGCCCCAATGGACATTCAAAGAATGTGAGTGCAATTCCTTCCCCTGTTTTTTTTCCTTTACTACACATCAAACAGAACCAATGACATTGCAACAAAACCCCCAGAAGTAAATCCATAAGGAGAGCAGGAGGTCAGCTGGTTTGGTTCTGGCTCAACCTTGACCTTGAACTCAAAAAGTTAGTTGACAGTGAGTTGTGTCCACAAGGAAAGAAATCTGCCAAGGAAAAAACAAACCAAAATTTGCAAATTTGGCCTTTCGTATCCACATACTTTCATATTTCCTCGGTCAAGGACAGATTAACAAAAGTAATGATCATGTACTGACAGTGGTTCCAGGGCCGAGGTTTGGAGATACCTCACTGAATGGTACGTCTTTTACAAACATCAACTCCGCTTTCGGTCTCCTTGGAGTCTGTTTGCCAACAATCATTGATAATTTTCATTCCTGAGAACTCAATCTTTGTCTCGGTCTTTACTTCCACAACCTATGAAAGACCAATGACTTCCCCAGAATAACCAACATATTTAGGAAACATACCACAGCTGCAACACAGAATTTTAAAGCGTTCCTAAAACTGTAATATCACTAATCTTATAGAGAATGGGTCCAGTGTCCAAATTGTGTGACCTGCTTTTTGTGAAAGGAGCCACCTCCTCTAATAAGATGATCTCAAGCATAAAAAGACTAGGGGACGTCCTGTGTAAAAACTAGTGGCGGTGCAATTTAGACGCTGATTGCCTTCCGACCAAGTGCACTATGTTAGGTTACAGAGTGTGTCAAAATTACTGTTACATTCCTTATTTCCACATGTAGGTGTTCTTGTCATGGTATGGATCAGTCTGCTGTTTTATAGAACCGCTGCAACACAACTATTCCACTCTCTTTTCCCCCAGCTTTCCTTGAGCCTGTCACAATCATTTACATGCAGTGTAGAGTAGTGCAGTGACAGGTTTGAGTTATGACAGGTAGTAAGGTTGGCATTCCTGGGAAAGTGACACAATATTCTGCAAATGGAGGTTTAATGGAATCTCAGTAATCGGATCCCACTGATGCATCCACAAGGCCCGGAGCCACTGAGACAGGAGGAAGAGCACCTTAAAAATGAATGAACTTGAAAATGAGAAGGTTAACATGATTTATGCTGAAACATAGTGGGGGGAAAGCTCATTGGAATGATGAGGAGCGGTCTTGGAATTCATTTGTTCAAAGTGACGTTCAGCAGGGGTGGGATGACATTCATCTTCATCATTCATCATCTGTCTATTGTCTTCCAATCCATGAATGACAGGAGAGTCACTGCCGTTTGTATGCTTATGAATTCACTTGCCACATCATGGGCTGACACACATATCGCAATATTCTGTCAAATAGAAACTGAGGAGTCTCTAGATAGTGTAATGATAGTGAGGTGTCATAGCTTCAGCTTGGCAGCCATGCCCAGTGCTTGGTAGAAGGATAGTTTTGACTTGGTTGATTTAGAAAGTGACAACTTCTGCATGATGTCTGTGACATCTCTGCGCTGCCAAGGAAACCAAGGAACCAAGGAAACATGCACATTGATGACATCAGGCGGCTTGTCATTACAGAAAATAACAGTATGAGGTGGGCTCTGTGTTCATTTGTCCCTTTGTGCGTTTGTTTGCTGTTTGTTTATTTGATCATTCATTTGTTCATTAAGTTCTTTGCAATGTGCAGTGCTTAGGGGAATTATGGTGGGCGCAGAGCCCTAAGAGCCCTGCATCAGGGAAATACAGTGTCCACTCAAGTCACAAGCACAGACAAGGTCCTCACTGAATTCACATACCAGGAAGTAGCTTTGAGATTTTCTCAAGTCATTGCATGAATTAAGTATTTTGATCAGCGATTCTCTTTCAACATCACTGTGCTACCACATCACTTGGTGATAGCAGGTGGAGTTTTTAAAGTCAATCTAGTTTCACTCACTCTTGCATAACCCCTCAGCCCACCTAGAATGCACTAGTGCACTGTTTGTTTTTATGAACCTGTAGTTACGTACTTTCAGACGAACACGCTGCTCCACACTCATTTACATCACATACATTTACACTGTACACAGTTCACTCCTGTGGACGTCCTACAACCACAGGCTTCTACTGTTGTCCGCTGAGCAGTAGTTCAGGGTTAAGTCGCTTGCTCTAGGGCTTACCTGAACTTTTGTAACTGTTGGATGCAACTCTAATACATGAGGTAGTTTCCAAACAGCTGTGACACCCGATTGGAAATGAAGCTGAAATATTTGTGGTGAAGTGAAGTCAGCTGTTAGGGTGGTGATGTGCGACATGTAGTGAATAAATAAATGTAGTTATTCATTTGTTGACAGTAATTGTACTAATGTTGCAAAATGACTGTGGTAATGATTTATTGTTGTTAAAATACAATTTAAAAAGCTGCTACCTAACAGGGTACAGGGTTATTTATTTTATTCTCAAGATATTCCCTGATGTATCTGCAAAGAGCTATATTTTTGCAGCCTGTACATCTCAGTTGGTAGAGCATGAGACTCTCAGTCTCAGGGTCCTGCATTCAATCCCCACATAGTGTCTAGTATCTTTTGTAAGTCGCTTTGGATAAATCATCTGCTAAATGACTGTAATGTGTAAATTGTCAAAAGAGTTAGTGATTCACAGCACTTAACATGTAGCCTGCACAACCTCTCAAGGAGGGCCCATGAACAATGATAAAAGTATAGCTGTTTGTGTCAGTCAACATTTCATCCTTTCTCAATGCATACAAGCTACAATATTGTAAACGCAGACTGAAACGTTGGCTGATTAAGATAAAGTCAACCTTATGCTATGCATCCCAGCTTTTTTATAGTAATATAGTGCACAATGTTAAATAGAGATGCTGTGCCCAAATAGCACAGTGATAGCCTGTATGGACCAGCTGGGCAGTGGGCACAGACAGGAACAGACACCCCAGTGTGTTATCCTCTGACCAATCAACAGCTAACAAGCTAGGCCTCTCTGGATGTGCACATTCAATGCAAGGCAATACATTGACAAGTGCCTCTCTGTTGACATCTGCACATAATCCTTCACCCTTGTTTATATTGAACAGATTGGGTTTTGATTGTGACTGGATTTGCTTCTCAAGGCGCAGAAAGAGAGAAAGTAAGATCAACAGAAGTAACGAGAGAGAAAGGATTAGAGAAAGAGAGCTCGCGAGACTGTAAGAGAGACAACGTTTGATGAATTATTTGTATTATTAGAACTATTTGTTGAATTATGCATTGCTCCGTTGTTTTCTCCAGTATCCGCAGTAGCCTTCTTTGTGTTTTACAAAGAAACCGGGTGACAGCGAGAGAGCTGTACAACCTTAATAAACAAGGAGATTTTACTCATGGTTTCCGTTTCGCTGACTTCCTAGTTGCTCCGAAGTCAGTTCATCACTCACTCTCCCTTAGAATGCTTCTGAACTGAGGAGCCATTTTCCCTGCACTCAATATGTCTTTCCCAGTTTCAGTATCGTGATGCCATCGGCATGTGGAATGGCCTTGGATAGCATGCGATTGGCTCAATAACATGCAAATGGACCAATAAAGCTGTAAGCTGTGCGTTCATTGTCAATGTGTTGTGGTACAGTGGAACGTGTAACATAACTCAGTTTGACTCATTAGATTACAGATAGGGGTGATAATGTGTGTGTTTCCTATTCCCGCAGTAGTTGGGTTGCAGCATTGAATTAAAGATGAATCTTTTTCTTTGCCATGTGTTACGGGTGAAACCAAGTTCACGTATTGAAAACATTCAGGGGGCAAACCATATCTTTGTTTTAAGAGCATTCAAACTCAAGGTGAAAGTGGCATGAAAGTCACAATTAATGGGATGCATTGAAATAATTCAGTAAGTTCCACATCTCAGTTTGTTGTGTTTTGTTGCTTTTTTTTTATGATTTACAGTTTATTGAGTTTTCATTTTGTGGAAACGCACGTAATGAAAAATTCAAAGTAAAACCGAGATTTCTTTTGTCGATGCATTCTCTATACTTCTATACTTTATTTTTAAATGTTTGCAACAGTTTTCAATGCACACAATGAATTGGGTGCTGGTGCACCTCAGTGACCTGGGCTGCTCCTGGCTCTCTCTACTTCCCAACCAGTTCTCAGCCGCCACACTGCCTGCTACGGTGACAGTTTGCATGCATGGAATAACCTGGTTATTAGCCACACTCCAGCTAAGGTCTTGTTTAGGTTAAGCTGTTTATGTGATACCCTGTGCTTTAGTGTCCCTGTTGCCATCTCCCTCCCCCTCTTTGATTGAATAAGAGTAGGTTACTTTTAATACAGGGAATAGAAATGATGATCCCAAAAGTAATAGTAGTAGCACTGCTCACCACCATGTTTTTTGACATCTCATAATGCTTTTTGCTTACACAGATAGCAAAAAAGTGAAAGGAGTAAGATGGTTACATGCTATAGTAACCTGTTTAATATGAGAGTAAGCCAGGCATCTGATATGATAGTCAGAGTAAACGCTTAACCGGGTTGGAGTTTACATGCGTCGAGCCAAAACCAGGTTATTTGAGTAACCAGGTTAAGATCAGAATTCTCTGTATAAACATAGCCAGTGTTATTTATATCTTCGTTGCCATGAATTAGAGGGCGTCATTCTAAGGGAGTCAACATTGGGTTAAATATATGTATGATGTGTATGATGTTTTCAGGTTGACAAACATACACCTTCCCTCAGGCAACTCAGCTGACGCTGATCAACCTCAACTTGTGTCCATTTTGCCACTAATTTAATACCTATGGTTCTGCTCACTCAGGCCACAGCTGTCTTGAGGCTCTTTCTGTCAGCATGCATCTTCCCAGTCCCTCATATACAAAGGGATTCCTTTTGCAGAGTGTGAGGTGAATTTTAAA
>OOFE01036413.1:0-14794 GCA_900323365.1 Monocentris japonica | reverse complement strand
CTGCCTGTCTTTCTGTCTGTCTACCTGCCTGTCTGTCTTTCTGTCTGTCTACCTGCCTGTCTATCTACCTGTCTACCTGCCTTTCTCTCTGCCTGCCTGTCTGTCTTTCTGTCTGTCTACCTGCCTGTCTATCTACCTGTCTACCTGCCTGTCTCTCTACCTGCCTGTCTGTCTTTCTGTCTGTCTACCTGCCTGTCTATCTGTCTGTCTCCCTGTCTGTCTGTCTGTCTGTCTGTAGGTCCAGTGGGTGACGGGAGTTGGCCATGACAGACACCTGTCTGTCACCATCAATGCTCCCAGCAGTCTGTTGGTGTCGACTGTTGATGATGCGACAGGTCAGATGAACTTCGAGACGGAGGAAACAGGTCGCTGTCTGACTCCACTCTGCTCTAGTTTGATGTAATGTACCTGTCAACAGGAAGTGATGTAACTCCCTCTGTGC
This sequence comes from Monocentris japonica, assembly GCA_900323365.1. Lineage (NCBI taxonomy): Eukaryota > Metazoa > Chordata > Actinopteri > Trachichthyiformes > Monocentridae > Monocentris > Monocentris japonica. Next base: position 14,352 of record OOFE01036413.1, on the reverse strand, counting down.
TGTTGAACTAGGATGAGCTGTCACTACACCAAACTACACCTAAAGTACACTAGACTACACCTACACAAAATCTACACTACACTGAAACTACACTTGTACACCAAAACCACACCCAACTACACCAAAGGTACACGTTGACTACATCACAACAATACCAAGAGTACACCGTAACTACACTGAAAATGCACTGTAACTACACCAAAACTACACTAAACTATATATATATAGATATATATATATATATATATATATATATATATATATAAAATGTTGGGTTTTTTCTTTGATGTTTCTTATTACAATTTGCTGCTGCAACCCAATTTCTTCACAGGGATCAATAAAGTTTCATCTAATATAATATAACTTGGTTTCTAACTGAGCTGCATGTCATCTATTCTGTTCTATTCTATTCTATTCTGTCGGTCTGTCTATCTATCTATCTATCTATCTGTCTATCTGTCTATCTATCTATCTATCTATCTGTCTATCTATCTATCTACCTGTCTGTGGCCTTCCTCTGTCCAGGTTTCTATCAGATGTGCTTCAGCAACTTCCACAACCACTTCGGCACCATGCAGGTCTTCCTCAGCTTCGGTGTTTATTATGACGGCTACCAGGACGCTGCCAAACGCAAGGAGGAAGAGAAGAAGAACAAAGAGGAAGTCAGCAAAGACCTGAACAATACGCTGACCACCATAGAGGTAGACACAACTTTGTGCTGGTGTTGTTCTGGTGTTACCAGATAATGGAGAAGAATGAAGAATGGGTGTGGTGCTGGTGCTTCCCTGGAACAACACTTGTTGTTTATTGAAGTTCAATCCTGAACTGATGAAGGAACCAGGTTATGTGAGGCCTTCTGTTCCTCTCCACCAACTAGTGGTAGTAATAGTAGTAATGGGTGCAGATATACTATCAGTAGTAGTAATGAACGTAGGAGCAGTATTAGTCGTGGTATTGGTAGTCATAGTAGTAGTAATGTCAGTAGTAGTATTATCCTAGTTATTATTTGAAGCTAATGTTGTGCTCGCCTCCAGGAGGCGTCCCACAGGGTGGAGAACCACGTCTTCCACATGTTCCGCTACTACAACTTCGGTCGTATGAGGAAGAGCGCTGACTACTTCTTGCTGCTGTCCAACTCCCAGTACGTCACCTGGTGGTCGGCGGCCCAGAGCCTTGTCATCGTCACCGCCGGATACCTGCAGCTCCTCTTCCTCAAGAGACTCTTCGTCACCAAGACCAGCAGCGAGGCCGAGAAGCCGAGCTGCTGAGGATGGAGAGTCCAGGAGAACCAGGTCGCAGTCAGGCTCTGGACTTGTGTGTTTTATTGTCATAGAGAGTAAAATGGTGACGTCCAGATCTCTTACAATTGCAATTCCATTGTATTTCTTTACACAATATCATCAAATTCACTGTTAAATGATGATCTGAACAGTTTATGAGGTTTTGGCCACAAGACCTCCAGACAAGGTTTTTCAATGCTGTCATGTTCAGCTCAGCAGATATGGAGTAAAATGTATTTACTGGTAAAGGCCAGAGTCGATTCACCGTTTCTGTCCGATATTCAGGGCATCAAACAAATCTGAATGATTCATGTCCGTTTCACCTGGACTCGAAGCTGGGAAACCACACCTTTGTTGAATTTCAATAAAAAAGTCTACACTTGTTAGTGTTGCCTCACACTAGTAGATGATTTCTAATGGCGTATGTTCTTCCTGTGGAGAAACCAAGCAACTGCAACACTGGTGATGCAATGTCCTTGAATGTAAAGTTTCCCTGGTATGTTTGAGTTTCATGACTCCTGGGACCTTGAAACCTGTAGAATTTCAAGTGTTGAGTGTTCTTCTCTTCACTTCTCAGACGCTTTGACGATATGTGGTTTTGGTCCAACAGTAGTGATATGTTATCAAGTGTGCAGCGTTCAGGAGCAGCGTCTGGACTGGGAGATTGTAGATGTGGTTAATGATTCTCCTTGACTTGATATCTGAGACTCAACAGAAGGAGGCGGCGGGTCCCTTCACCTCCTCCTTCACCTCCTCCTTCACAGTGAAAGCAGACCAGACCATGCAGCCTGCAGCCATGCTCTCTTACTTTCTGTATATAGTCATCAGCTCTCACTGCATCTGGGCCAGGAAGTCGGAGCCCTCCCTTGGCGAGGCAGATCCAGGCCTGTTCAGAGGATCAGACAGATACGACTTTGCCATCGAGGTTCCTGCCTCGGGTATGGAGTGTTTCTGGCACTTTGCCCACCAGAGTGGAAGCTTCTACCTGACCTACATGGTGAGGAGGCCGGGGCGTACAGCACACCGTTTGGTAACCTCTAGGATCGATCTTCATCTTGTCTGCAGTCATAAATGTGTTGCATGAAACCTGACTGCTGTGGAAATGAATGCACAGAATGAGTTGAAGTGTTGCCGTCCTCCTTGGGCTTATCAGACTGACTTTCAAGGTGATCCAGTTTGGCTTCGTCCTGTTATCATCGTCCACTATGTTGGATAGATACAGCTTCATGTCTATTATTTAAGATCAAAAGAAACCTGGCAAGAAAGCAGCATCATGAGAAATCTAAAAGTTCCAGACAAACAGCATATAGCAATATATACTAGCAAAAGTTAGTTTGTATTGACTGTTACAAGGATCAAACCTGTGACATTTTCAGTTCAACTTTATTGTCATTCCACCTTACACAAGAGCACGGTGGAAAAAAACGATATCTGCACAGACAATACAGAACATTTTGGTTGTGGGAGTCTAACTGCTAGGCCACACCGCTGCATGGGTATACTGTATGTGTGTGTGTGTGTGTGTGTGTGTGTGTTTGCAGGTGCAGTGGGTGACAGGCATGGCCAATGACCACAGGTTGTTTGTGACCATTATCTCACCAGAGGGTGCTCTCATGGCTTCAGTGAACGACGCCATTGGGCAAATCAACTTCCACACCGAAGTGACAGGTACAATCAGAATCCCTTCAATCTCCAAGTCCAGTGAATGTCCAGGAGTTAGCCTTGGTGACATTGGGGCAGAGACAAACCTCACTTACCTTGTATTCCTGGTCCATCTAGTGTATTGTTCTTCCTCCAATCGTAGACGACGTTCACGTTGAGATATTTCCAGTCTGATATCAGAAAATGTTTCAATGATCTAAAACATCAACGGTAAAGGTTTTGGTGTCAGCCCTCAGAGCAGAGCAGAGCAAGGAGCAAGGGCTTCTTTCTAGACCGACGATCAACAATCATACAGGAGAAAAGAAAAATATAGATGCAGCTGTAGAAGAGGTGTGGCGAGCATCCAGTAGTGTATTGGGCCGGTGTATGATGAGGTAGTTACCATGAGGTAGTTGGGGCGTCGAAAGATTTTGTCCTCTTATGGTCTCTGATGCTACCTTCACCTTCACCTTCCTCCTGGTAGGTTTTTACCAGATGTGTCTTGGGAACCAAAACAACCAGTTTGGAGGCGTCAGGGTCTTTCTGAACGTTGGTGTCATCTATGAAGGTTTCGAGGAGGCCAAGAGAGAGACGGAGGAGGGAGAGAAAGTCCTCAACAGCACTTTGTCCAGTATTGAGGTGTTTGCTTCAGTTCAAGTCATTGAATTTATGTCTGTGATTTTGGATGGTTTGGTTCCGTAGGAATCAGGATCGCTTTATTCACCAAATACACCAAATAGGGACATATTGAGAGTACGAATGTGCAGGACAACATCTGTGACTAAAAAAAAAAATACCCATCACCCTTAATTCAATAACTACTACATTACTACTACTTCTATATGTTTCTTCTGCCATTAGCGATCCAACGTGCTAGCAAGGCTAGCTAACTAGCTAGACAACAAGCAGACATAGACCAATAATGTAGATGGATGTTAACGAAACTACTATCATGGATAAATTTTATCATTTATTGTTACTGTAATGTTGTAATCTTGTTTGTAATGTTAATGTTAGTTAGCTTAACATTTTGGAAGGTTTGCATTTTCCGATTAGCCAGTTTCTAATGCAATGCTCATGGAGCCAACAAAAAGTGTTCTCTGTCATGGATGCGATTTAAAATGTAGTGAAGTACAATACTTATGTTATAAAATACTTTAGTAAAAGTAAAGTTACTGACTTCAAAAAGCACACAAAAAAAACCTACTCAATTACAGTAACAAGAGTAACAGTAATTTGTTACTTCCACCCTTGACAGTACATTTCATATAATACGTGATACATAGTACACAACTCTGATAAATGTGCCGTTTGTTTCAGGAGAGCACCCAGAAGCTCCAGGCTCAGATCTTCCACATGTGGCGGCATTACAACTACGCCCGCATGAGGAAAGGGAAGGACCACTACCTCCTGCTGTCCAACCTCAGCTACGTCACCTGGTGGTCGGCGGCCCAGAGCCTCGCCATCCTCCTGTCTGGATATCTGCAGCTCCTCTTCCTCAAAAGACTCTTCCATACAGACTCTCACAGGCCACGGTGCTGAGAGCAGAGCGCTGCTGTCATGTGAAAACCTCCCAACTCCAATTTTGAAAATTATTTTGTTTTAACTTTGATGTGTTGAGAAAATCCTTCGTCCCTTGGGCTTATGAAACCCTTCCAAAGCTATCGGACAAACTCTAAAATGCATGGCGGTCAAGCTGAGAACAAGGCTGGCGTCATTCCTGACAAGCAGACATTTTGGAGATACGAGGTTTGCACCAGACAGTGACATTAGATAAACTGCACCTATACAGTGGATCTTCATCTTTGCAACGCTCAAAACCAAAGCGATGCTGACTCATGCAGAATGACTAAGTTTGACCCCAATGATTATTTTTATTTTCCCTTTTCTCGCTGAACGATTGATAACTTTCTCGTCTAGCAGCAGCACATTTATTTTTCAAGACAAACTTTATCGACATGATACTAAATTTGTGCAATAATAATATTTTTTCAGATTTCATAAATAAGCTTCCAAACCGCCCCAAATCATCTCCCCACCCCCCAGGTTGAGAACCACCAATATAATGAAGACAGTGTTGAAGGGCTATGCTGAGTTATCCCGACATGTTTCATGTATGATTATTATTTTTCCTACTTTTCTCTGGATAATTGCAATAAGTTCTTTTTAAACATGATTATTATGATGAGATGTCAAATTATGAAATCATGTGACCAGTTGAATCAGATTGTTGTCTTATTCTCTTAACAAATGTAAATGTCGACAATGTCACCAAGACTAATCCTGTATTTTAACAGGATGCTGTAAAATGACTTCATGACTCAAATGAGATTATCTGAACTCCTTAAATGGTCTGGATACTGTTAAATAAAACCTTTTAAGTCTTAAATTCAGTTTTAAAGGTCTTAAAAAATTTCTTGGTCTTCTTCTGTTGAGAAATGAGTCCAGTCATCAGATGATATTCTGATAGTCTACAATTGTTTTCATTTTCATGTTTTTTAAATGTGAAATCATTCTACTGTTGACCTCACTGAAAGTCACTCTGGATAAGAGCGGCAGCTAAATGCCTTAAATCTAAGTATAAGTGTATGTTTGTGAACCGTTGCCCGTTGATACTTTTGCAGGATGTAGTGACAAACTCATGTTATTAGTAGGACTGCAACCTTGTCAGCATAAACCACCACAGATCCATCAATAAATCAATATTTCATCCTCCAGATCTGCTGCCCTGCACCTCATCCCGTCTGAGGTGAGTCATACTTGTTCCATTGATTACAGCATTAATAAATCTTATAGGTGCTGATGGTACGGAAGCACATTGCTGCCACAAGGGAGTTATAATTTCCTCCTCATGATCTCAGTTATCAAGAGAAATACTACCAATATAACAAGAAAAATATCTTATTGTGAGAATTGTGTTGTCTTATTGTAGAAATTGTGTTGATATATCGATAAAGCATTTTGATATAATCAGGCTGTCTGGTTGTTTTCTCCTATACAGCCACAGAGACGCGACGAACATCTCATGTCTGACACCTAAAGCCTGACCAGTTCATTCAAATACACCAGATGTACTCATGTAGCCTCAGGCCTAGAGGCTACCTTGCCTGACATCAAGATGTTTTTTCTCTGTATCGATATAATATCTTGTTATAACGAGATAAAGATGAGCAAAGTCCAATTCCTTCGTGGCAGCAATGCACTTCCTTAGCTTTGTCCTTGGTGTGTCAGAGCAGACTGTGAGTAACGCCCATGGAGGCGGAGGGAAGGGAAGGAGGGGAAGGAGGGGAAGGAGGGAAGGGGAAGAGGGGGAGGAGGGGAGTGTTGCTGTCAGAGGAACAGGGAAGTAGAGGAGGTGAGCTGCGGGTGAGTGAGGAGCTGACGGGAGTCCGGACCAAACCTTAGTTTCACTTTGACAAACGGACCTGGATCATCGACGTCCACTGCAGGTAGACGCTGTTTTTCAATCCATTGATTCTCTTACTGAGCTGCATGTGGAGCTCCTCTGGAAACTGCAGTTTGTGTTCATACTTCCTGTTGAGACTGAGACCAGCTTGGTTTGTTCTCTGTAATAAACATACCAACTGCTACTGGGCTATCCAAGATCTCTATTGAGATCTTTGAGTCTCTTTTCAAGATCTCTATGAACAGCTCCAAGATTTCTAACATCTTTTCTTTCCTAGTAAGGTTTTCTTGGGAGTTTCTCCTCGTCTTGCTTGAGGCTCTATGGCTGGTGGTGTCGGGTTAGGTTACAGGTCTGTTTCTGTCCTGACTTGCATCAAAGAGCTGTACATCATTGTGAACGGGATCACTTCTGGCCTCAGCAGCCTGTTTTTCACAGTTACTCCAGTACTACTCCAGTTTGTATGGACATCTTTATGGACCACAGACAGACAGACAGACAGACAGAGACCTTTTCTAGCCAGAGCGGGTAGTGACTTTGTGCCAGCGAAGTGGAATTTGGTCGCTGGGTGAGGTTTGGTCACTGGCTGAGCATGTCGATGTGGTACAAAGAGAAAGAAAGACAGGTTATCACCTCCTGGTCAAGTCGATGCTGTGTTCATCCCTCTTCTTCTGTTTCCTTTCAGCATTACCGGCTGCAGCCTCCTTGAGGTTTAGATGAGACAAACAATCCCTGAAGGGTCTGTAGAAACATCTCCCTGCAAAGGAGAAAAAGAAAGAACATCTAGATGACAAAAAGAAGTGATTTACAGAACAAAGGAGAATGTTTAATCTTGTGCAAAAAGGAAAAGGAAAAACAGAATGAATCACAGCTTATTCTGGGTTTCACTGACACTGAAATACAACATGATTCATCTTTTACATTACTGACCCTCTGTGGCAGATGGCTATCCAGTTCAATCATCCACTACTAGTCAATAGCTTGACTAGTCACTCAGGTTTACTTGTGAGGTTGATCCGTGGTGTTGGTCCTGAGGATGAACAGCATGTCAGTAGGTGGAGTCAGTCTTTACGAACACATAAACGCTCCTAACAGGTCTAGAAACTGTATGAGCTCCCTGTATTTACCTTCAAATTACTGAATCACAACAAACCCTTCTCCATCTTCTTGCTGTTACAGTAAATCAACACGTCATGTTGGATATGAAACTTTCAATTCCTCTTCTCAAAGTATTTTCTTTGGCATGGGGCATCTAAGCAGAACTGGTTTTTCTTGCAGCGGCCTGACAGTAGCTGCCCTGAGGACATAAGCATGCCTGGATGTAAGACTGAGAGCGTCAGAGTGACAGGGAGGAGATGTAGTGACACGAAACGTCAGCATGAATTATTGACGACTTGGTGCTCGCTACACCTGCAAGCTTAGATCAGCATTACAGCTCTCTGCTCAGATGATCAATAAGTCTGAAGAGACGTTCTCATGGGAAATGTTTCACTGCACTCATGTTATATCAGTTCAGCTCAGCTCAGCTCAGCTCAGCTCAGCTCAGTTCAGCTCAGCTCAGCTCAGCTCAGTTCAGTTCAACTCAGTTCAGTTCAACTCAGTTCAGTTCAGCTCAGTCCAGCTTAGTTCAGTTCAGTTCAGTTCAGTTCAGTCCTGCTTAGTTCAGTTCAGTTCAGCTCAGCTCAGCTCAGCTCAGCTCAGCTCAATTCAGTTCAGTTCAGTTCAGTTCAGCTCAGTTCAGCTCAGCTCAGCTCAGCTCAGCTCAGCTCAGCTCAGTTCAGTTCAGCTCAGTTCAGTTCAGCTCAGCTCAGCTCAGCTCAGTTCAGTTCAGTTCAGTTCAGCTCAGCTCAGTTCAGCTCAGCTCAGCTCAGCTCAGCTCAGCTCAGCTCAGTTCAACTCCGTTCAGGTCAGGTCAGTTCAGTTCAGTTCAACTCAGTTCAGTTCAGTTCAGTTCAGTTCAGTTCAGTTCAACTCAGTTCAGTTCAGTTCAGCTCAGTTCAGTTCAGCTCAGCTCAGTTCAGTTCAGTTCAACTCAGTTCAGTTCAGTTCAGTTCAGTTCAACTCAGTTCAGATCAGTTCAACTCAGTTCAACTCAGTTTAGTCCAGTCCACTGTTCCATTCGAACTGGAATTATTCCACCTCTAACTTTGATCTATTCCAGTCTAACTGTCTCCTGTATGTCCTGTTTTTCAGCCAGCTGGTCATGGACATAATAGATCCCATCTTGTCCATAGCGACGTCCATCTACAGTCTCTCTGAGGCGGTGAAGGCCAATAAGAACCGCTGTAGCCGTGTCGCCAAGCGTGTCAAAGCTCTGGAGCATCTGGTGGTGACCATTAAGAGCCGCGGTCCAGGCCAAACCTCCGCCGATGTGGAGCGAGCCCTCAGGGAACTCAAGATCACTCTGGAATCGTCCGAGGAGCTGATCAGAAAATACACCTCGTGCAAATTCCTGGGGCGCATGGTGAAGGCCTTCAGCCACGGAGACGAGTTTGACATCGTGAACGAACGCCTCAATGATGCCTTCCAGGTCCTCTCTCTGGCTCTGCAGGTCGACCAGGGAAATAAACTCTACAAGGTGTTTGAAATCACCTCCCGAAAGAGCGAGGACCAGGTGGATGGGATGGAAGACGATAAAGAGCTGAAGAAATGTGAGGGAAATCGCTTTCCTCTGTGCACAGGAGGTGGATTTAGGGCTCAGGATCACAGATAGATCAACTGTCGTACCCAAGTCCAAGGGAGTCTGAATGTGATCTGGTAGTTTTCATCATTATAATGGGGAGCAAGGATCAAGCAAAGTCTATTTGGAAGCCAAATCTAAAAAGAAATCCAGCATTCAGGACCAATGTTCCCTCTAAGCTGATTGGTGACCTATGACTAATAATTGATCACATTGACCAAATAATAATATCTAGTCAGGCATTCATTGGATATCAGCAAGTTTGGAAGTTTTGGTTGGTTGGTAGTGTTAAGTGGATCTAAGATCTTATGGCGTATTAGAGGTTGCGTGGTCAAGCAGTGATGACATACAAGGTGGAGTGCATTCAGTGTTGGATTGTCTTTACTATCAGCAGATTTAGAGTGTTTGTCTGTTTCCCAGTACTCCTTCAGTCCATGGACAAGCAGGAGAAGATGGCCGCCACAGTCACCACGGTCGCCACAGTCACCCAGGACCTCACGGAGAACGTGGAAACAATCCTGAAACTCAGTAAGTAAACCACAGCACGTTAATGTCAGTATGGACGTTTCTTTGTGATTTTGTTAAGAAAAGTGCTTTACAAATGCTCACTATACAGCATTATTATTATGAATAGTAGTAGTAGTAGTAGTGGTAGTAGTTGCAGCAGTAGAAGTGGTAGCACTATAGCAATAATAGTATTATTATTGGTATTATTTATGTATATATCTATTTGTTAGTATTTTTTAATCTATTTATCTATTTATATTTCAATTCAACAAAATGAAAGTTATTTGCTTTTATTTCTGAAGCTTAAATAAATCTGTGTTGTAACTGCACTGAGTTATCCACCAAGACAAAAATGACTAGAATTCGTACTACACCGCGTTACGGTGATTTTGGATCCTGTGTTTGACAAGGACACCAAGTGTTTGACACCAAGCTCCGACAGCCACTACAGCTCAGTTACATTTTAGTCACTGCTGATGCTCTTATCGAGACTGACAGAAGCAAATGATAATGTAATAACTTGTCAAGATAATAAAATGTTCCTCTAAATGAATCGAAAAGGCAACGAATTCTGTCATTATGATACATTGCCAGATAAGGTGATCTCCAGACTGTTGTAATAGATAGATAGGTGTAATCACTTGTAATCACTTTCACCATATATATGTGAGATAAGTTCCCCTTTGTGTGCTTCCTTATCCTGATCACAGTTTTTAAACTTTTCATAATCAATAGCCAAATAGAGTAAAGTAAGTAAAGAGTAACCTATTTATCAGTGCATTAGTTCGCCTTTTCCCCAGGGTCATCAGCCAAATTTACTTCTCTGAAAACCGATCAGATTCCTTTTTCATATCAGTTCCTTTCATGTGTCTTCACAGTAAATAAGCCCAGTGTCATGAGTCAAGACATCCGAGAGATCAAACCGGAGGAGCTGATCTATGATCTTCCCAAGGAGCCCTTCATGAAAACCTCAACCTCAGAGGTCTACAAAGGAGAGTACAACAAATTCACTGTGGCCATCAAAAGATACATCGATCCCATGAGCACCTGTCCAAGGTCTGAGGCACATTTCATCCTGGAAATGATCCATAATAGTGAACACAATACAGAAACATGCTCAGAGCTGGTTAAAGCTGCACTAGGCAACTTCACACTCTGGCGACCCCAAGTGGAAGCAAGAGGTAACTGTTTGAATTTTTGAAAGTTTGAAGGACTTCATTACCCAGAAATCCTGTGTGGTGACATCAGTAAACTAAATGTGCTCTCAGTGTGAGGTGGGTGGAGGAGGTGAAGAGGTTCAGCTGCTTTCTCCGTTTAGGAGGCATTTCTGGATTTCTCTCCACAGTCTGGATTGGTCACTTCCTGTGTGAAGAAGATTTTCCACCAGTGAACAAACCGACACTAGGATTAATTTGGATCAATAAGGTGAATCTACGGTCTCAGTTAGTGGGGATAAGACAACTGGACTTTTACATAAAAATCTTGCCTAGTGCAGCTTTAAAACTATCATTTTCTACCATGTACCACTGTGGTCACTAATTAACACGCCTTCAACCAGAGAGGAGGAACTAATTGGTAAAATGAGCTGCTGTGATGTTTGGATGGAATGAAAACCTGCAGACTCTTGGGTCACAATCCTTGTCATTTTGTCCGTGGTCACACATATCCTGATGTAGGCCTATTCAGTGTGTGATGGCTGTGTCATATATTGTAAGCCAACAGTGAAAATTGAAATATTTTCTCCTTAAAAGCGAGGTGAGGAATATTTTCTGGAAGGAAGTTGAAACCATGAGACGGTTTGAGTCGCCCAACATCCTACGAATGTTTGGCATCTGTGTCCAGGATGAGAACGGTGAGTAGAAAACCACAGGAACCAGGTTTATTACTGGGCTCATTACCCTCATCCCTTCTCCCACATCTCTTCCTCTACTTGCTCTATTACGCCTCTGTCTTCAAGTAAAGAAACTCTGATGTCTTTCCCCAGAACTTCTCTATCATCATCATTTTTCCAAATATGACCGCCATCCATGGCAGGTAGCTAACGTTACCATAACATGCAACATGGCTAGTGGTTAACAATTGTCTCTTGTCAGGATACTGTGACCTCTGACCCTTGATCTCCTTACTACTGGATGGTTATAATATTAGTGATCTAGGAGTTAATTTTACTGTTTTTTACTGTTGAAGCTTATTCTCCCTCATCGTAAAGTTCTCTTGAAAAGAGAATCAGCTACAAGTAGATTTGTAATGAAACAAAATAGTTTTGTTGTAAAAATACATTTGCCAGGCCAGGATGACAGTCTGGTTGAGATGTCGTATTAAAGGTGCTATGTGGTTAATTTATAACCATCAGTATATCATTGTCAGATTACTGGAGCTACCTTGGTCTCACCAGTGGTATTGTTACTAGTGTTTCTCCCATTAAGACTACATTTCCCATAAGCCCCATGGCTTCCTGCCCCCCCTCCCCCTCCCTGGTGTCTTTGTCTTTCCTGAAGAGGATCAACATGTTGGAAGTGATTTCTCCATCTTCCTTTCTCTCCTTCCACCATCTGCCGTTGCCAGAAACTCTGAAAGCTTCAGCTCTGTTTATACCAATTACACCAATGTGGTCATGATTTATTGATGTTAAAATGACACCCAGAGCACCTTTAAGTTGTGGTACATGATGTTTCCTTCTCACTGTCTGCAGGACCCAACCCCAATTTCCTCATCATCATGGAGTACTGTGAGAAGGGAAGTCTCAGAGACGTTCTGGACTCCACAAGCAAACTGCGCTGGAACAGGAAAGCTCGTATGTGTCTGGACGCAGCACAAGGACTCTACCGGTCAGTCTACACCGAGATATATTTGTTCCTTTTATTTGCACATTCGAATGATTTGTGACACGATAAAACACAGAAGGAAGAGAGAGGAGGAAAAACACCCAAATTCTGCGGGTGAGATTAAAAAAACAGTAGGAATAAAATGGAAACAATGAAAATATTTCACCTCAAATTGTGAGATAGAGGGAGGTGATGATTGATTGACATTGTTGTTTGGTTGAGACACGGTGGAGATTTAATACTGTCACGTGTTTTCATCGGTTAAAGCTGATATCAGGTTAAGGTGAGTCACGCTCTGTCAATTTCAGGTAACGTTTGAGTGTTTTCTCTGCGCTGAGCCACATGTTGTATCTGTGCTACAGTATTTGTTTTAATTTTGACTTTCTTGTTTGCCCAGCCGTTTAGCCTAGTTTTTCTCTTTCTCTTTGTTCTTCTCGTTATGTGCCCTGGGTACTATCAAAGGCACTGTTAAATTAAAGTTATTATTGTTATTATTACTATATATTACTTTATTACATCTGATGTACCGCTGTCTCCTCTCAGACTGCACCAAACGGAAGAGAAAACTAAGGTTCATGGATGCATCAACAGCAGCAAGTTCCTGGTGGCTGAAGGTTACAGAGTCAAGGTATTAAAATAAAGCACCTCAGTTTGAAGAAGCATGACAATTAAAAAATATATCTCATGTTGTTCATTGCTAACCCTAACCCTGGTGAAAATGCAGATAATGACAGTCTCAAATATCCATAGAGAATCATCTGTTAGTTCATCATGTGTCAGTAGAACCAGTTGACTATCTGAACCAGGTTGTTGTGGTGTGTCTGTAGATCCATCCAGTAACGTTCTCAGTAAAAGTGAACAGTGTGATCAGGTAGATTTGTCTCCAAATGTAGGTTACTGTGACTCAGTCAACTGTCTTGTCTTTAGCCCTAGTCTCTACTCCAAAACACTCTGAGTTGGAGCTGGAGAAGAGTCAGCTCAGTGAACCTGAACAAACTGGTAGCTAGCTAACTAGCCAGCAGGCTAACATGGGACTACTAGCCACTGCTAACGCTAGCTTCTACTAGATATGTTAGCTGTGTGCTAGCTAACGTATCTAACGTAGCTGACAGTGATGGTTAGCTGACCAGATACTATGGTTAGCTAGCTAACAAGCTACATGATCTAAACACTAAATCAATCAGATGATCAGTGATCAAATGATCAGTTCAGTCAGAAACAGACTGAAATTACCCATAAAGATTCAATTCTGTTGAGATAGAAACACAATCAGCTGATCACAGAGCTGAGGACCTCCAAGATGGCCACCAGAGGTTATGTTACATCACCTGAAAGCCTCTATTGTGGCTCTTCAAATGTGACTTCCTTGGAAACTCATCAAAAATGTTCTTTGTCTGATAACACAAACAGGTAATATTTCACTCCTGCAGTGGTAAACGGTTCCCCACATAATCCTTTCATCAGGAGACGTCCTTTAATCCAGAAACGGGTTAACTTACTATCAAACGATTCCCTTGACAGCGCCACACTAGTCTCTGTATCAGGTGTATTTTTTGGAAGGAAGATGCTGCTTCAGGAAATCATTTGTTTCCTTTTTGCAATCCACCTCAGTGGGACCTTCACATGCCCAGCAAAGGCAATCGTTAAGAGCTTCTTTTTTCTGCTGCCATTAAAGTCTAATATATCAGTTGTGCAGTCAATTGTACTTGACAGGCAGCTTCTTGAACTTGAACTGGGTCATCTGGTGACAGATAACATGGCCTGTTTGTTCAATTTCCTCCTCTGCAATGGCATCGCTCTGAAGTGAGTTATTATAAATCACTGTGGATGCGTTCATCATGTATCTTGTCAGCGCCAGGGAGTGAGCAGCGCTGTTGGTGTGTGTGTGTGTGTGTGTGTGTGTGTGTACGTGAGAGAGGGCGAGCGAGTACGAGTGAGAGAGCGAGAATGGGAGAGGACAAATAGGACAGTAATAACTTGAATATGCTTGTGCACGTGTGTGTGTGTGTGCCACTG
>OOFE01036412.1:3754-15177 GCA_900323365.1 Monocentris japonica | reverse complement strand
CTGACGCCACCTGCCTGCCTACTCCCATCTCTGGTGATCTCAGCAAAATAAAGCTGTTAACTTTTCGCCTGTCTCTGCCTCTGTATTCTGTGCCTGGGTCCGCCTGTGAGCTACACGTAACACCCTGTGGCCGATCTACACGGTTACGGCTCTTCTCTGTCTTGGCGCTACAGTGGTGGAATGAACTCCCCACTGATGTCAGGACAGCAGAGTCGCTACCCATCTTTCACCGCAGGCTGAAAACCCACCTCTTCAAGAAACACTACCCTGACCCTTCCTCTTAGCACTTGCTTCACTTATTTGTCTCATTTGTTTAAATAAAAAGTAGGTAGCTAACTTATTGCACTTTTACCTTAGCACTGGTTATGCTCTTAGATGCTTGTTTAGGAAGGAAATGCACTTACGATTTCTGGTGACTAGTAGTTCTTTTGCCTACCTATGTTGAATGCACTTCGTAAGTCGCTTTGGATAAAAGTGTCTGCTAAATGCCGGTAATGTAATGTGCCACATGAGCTAATGTAATAATCACCTACTCATTCGACTGTCAGGCCATGCAGTCTGGTTGTACCATTGAGATGGTATACCTGATAGCCTGAACTGGAAAAATATAAAAATAAAGCTTTAAGGTCATCGCCCTTCTGCTACTTGTCTGTGGAACTTTCCGTAAGCTGTGGAGGTGTGGCATGACTGTTGTCCTGCCTGTTCAAATAGCCTTTTTGGGTTCACCACCTCATTGGTGGTAATGGGTTCTGGAGAGGTGCCACCTCCAAAAATGGGTCATGGTGTTATGCTGTTGTATGTCACTCACTCAATCCCCAAACCCTCTCCCCCATGGACATACCACTGGTCATCTGCCAGATCACCACAGCTTAAGTTATGTTGCTGTAGAACATTGTTTATACTCCCTTCCATCTTTTTTCCCTTCCTCTATCCATCTAACCACCCCCTCCCTTTTCTCTCTGTCCAAATCTCAAGTATTACCCCTCAGTATGTGAGCTCATCACTGGAGAATGTGTGTCCGATGTTGGTCAGACTACTGACCCAGTGAATCCTCTGAACTGCCACTTATGAGCGAAGTCTTGCAGCTGTGTTTGGCCTCTAAGGGTAGAGAAGGTTTCCAAACTGTGTTGGCTGCTCATTCCTTCCCCTCTTGTATATTTATCATGAGCACACTCTATCCCATGTGTGTGACCGTGGTTAAGTTGCTGCCAGAGACAAACCTGTCCCTGTTGGGGGTGAAATGTTTGCACCATTTCCAGGTCAAAGTCTCGCAAGATGCTTCATGACAGAATTTCAGATTAATAATATCTTTTTTTTAATTTTCTTTTTTAGGTTTAATGTAATTTATACAGGGGAATCTTAATGAGAAGCAAAATGACAAGGTATCTATACTATACTACAATGTATACTAGCCAGGTTGCAAGTGTTATTTCTACTATGTGTTGGAGTAACACAGTGTAATGAGGCTCCTTTGCATAGCTCAACAAAGTGTTTTATTTATTATTCTCATCTCTTTTCTTGTGTTGAACAATATTGGAGGGCTTTGCCTCCTCTCCTGTGGGTTGTGTTGTGTTATGTAACGTGTCTGCAATGTATCCAGCAATAAGATGGATTATCCCTATAGGCCCCTGGTTCTTCTGGCCAGCAGTCACACATTGTGGATTTGGGTCGTGTTATGTAACACCTCAGGAAACAGTGTGCTACTTAAAACAAGTTTGAACGAACGAACCCCTTATCCAATCCATAACACTTAACCTCTGCATTATGGATATGCTTGTAAGGTTGACATATATATCCACACGTACACTTTTGACATTCCCAAGGGGCTAGGTCTTGAAAGGTGGTACAGACTAATGTTACTGTATATGTACTATTTGTTCTAGTAGTAGTATTGCAAGTAATATGTTCCTCAGTTAAGTCTGAGTCCTGTGGTGGTTACAGCCTGTGAGATTTGGTTACCTACAGTTCTCCAGTTTGATAACATTAGTCACAATTTGCACAATGTTTGCCTTTGTGCAAACTGTGCTAAAGCGCGACCATCAACCATAGGCCTCAAGAACATGCTTTTTTCAAGTCAGTATAATTAACATAATCAGGCTGTCATCACCCCTCTCCTCTCTGCCCTGATAAGGTGTGTGCGACCTCTCCCCCCTCTCCCCTGTGACCTCCGATCCCTGATTGCCCCCTGCCCCCTGAGGCCTGACTGTGACCCATGGCGCTGGTGAAACTGCTGGGTTTTGGGAAGCAACTTCTGAGGGTGAAGGTGGTGAACTGCAACACGGAGGAGTCCCGTTTGTCCAGATGCCTCAGTACCTTTGACCTGGTGGCCCTGGGCGTGGGCAGCACGCTGGGCGCTGGCGTCTACGTACTGGCCGGTGCTGTTGCACGAGAGAATGCAGGTAGCATACACTGCAAGGGACACAGTTAGACTAAACTGAACTAAGATTAGACTGATATTGGCCTTTTATTAAATACTGATATCGGTCATAAATGAACATTTTTTGCACAATTATTTTTATTCTATTAATTACTAAATTATGTTTTGTGTAAATCAATTGTGTAAATCAATGCTTTAAAATAGGTTGGATGGGTCACCATGCCTTAAGGAGCTGCTAACCCACCTAAAAGAATTATATTAGTATGGGTATTAGTGTCCCATGATCTAAATGTGTTTCAGAAGCTGTTTCAATTTCCACCCAAGAATAAAATTCTGCGGGAAATACTGAATACTCTTTGGCATTAAAATGGTCAGATTTAAAATGGCAGTTTTACCAAGTCATAAGCAGTGACTTGGTAAAACCTTATTTCACCATATGCTATGATACTATCCCCAAAGTAGTTTCAGAAACAAACCCATGGAATGTGAAGAATACACTGGCGACAATCACAAAATTAACCACATTTTTCTGGGATAATTAGGATATTACTATGACTCAGTGTGCCTATTGTTGTGATTAATGGGCATTGATTAAGGGGATTGATTCTAGAGGGAACATGCTATTGTAAATGATTATATGTATTATGAGACATTTCTCCATTTTCTTCCAGGTCCTGCCATTGTGCTCTGTTTCTTGATAGCAGCCTTAGCCTCAATGCTGGCTGGTCTTTGCTATGCTGAGTTTGGAGCCCGTGTTCCCAAGACAGGCTCAGCCTATCTGTACTCCTATGTGACTGTAGGGGAACTCTGGGCCTTCATCACTGGATGGAACCTCATCCTCTCCTACATCATTGGTAAAGATCAAGCAACACATTTCCTACTAAGCTTTTTTCTTTATTATAACATCGCACCTCATACATAATTCTCGTTCAAGTGCAGCAAATAACAGAAGCAAAGGGTGAAACAACAGAAAATAAAATCCAATGATAAAAACACAAAAAATTACTAAAAGAGAGCCAGAGAGTACAAGAGCCACAGTTAGGCAAAAGATGACCCACTTCCACCCCTCTCCCTCTCTCTCCATCTCAGGTACCGCCAGTGTGGCCCGAGCATGGAGTGCTACATTTGATGAGTTGATAGGGAAGCACATAGAGCATTTCTGCAAAGAGTATATGTCTATAAATGCACCGGGTGTCTTGGCAGAATACCCCGACATGTTCGCTGTCCTCATCATAATCACCCTCACAGGTAGGAAAAAGATCTCTCTCTCTCTCTCTCTCTCTCTCTCTCTCTCTCTCTCAAACACACACACACACACTTCAACCCTATCACATATAGTGAAATGCAGATCTATTTGGAAATGTCACCGTGACAAAAAGCAAATTGCACATACTGTGACTGGTATACCCAACACCGCCTTATCGCTTTGGCATCACAGTTGTGACACCATGGCAAACCGCACATTGAACACACAATAACTGACCTACCCATAGCCCTCGTCTTGTACACCGCCCCTCTATGGAAGCAAATAAGTGACATTTATATGTCACTGTGAATATTCACAAATTCAGATCTAAAAATTCAAGTTCAAAAAATTCAGATAGAACATCCGGGCTACCAAGGACAGGCAATCGAACCGACTTCTGGCCTATCAGTTTACGCTCTGTCGGTCATGTGACCTGAATGATAGCGACAAACGATGGTACTCTGGAGAACGAATACCTTAGTCGTTTGTGTTGTTTATGTATAATCATAGATCATTTATATATAGTATAGTATATACAGTATTGTGGCAGACTGGAGGAGGGGGTGAGGGGGTGAGGCGTAGGCTGGATGCAGGAGAGAATCAAGCTGTAGTGATGGGAAGACCAACTCTTTTAACTAACTCGATTCTTTCGGGCTGCCCGATAGAAGTGAATCGATTCTGAATCGATTCATTATGATTCAACAATAAAAGTGGAGTGATAATTAAGACTATATGAAGTTTGACCTCACGACCCTCAGCTTGAGAGTTTGATGTTCTACTAACTGAGCTAAACAAACGATGGAATTACATGATCTCTATCCCGTCAAACCAGACGTGCAAATAACTACATATACCACAACTGTAACACACCGAAAATCCACAGGTTAATGACAATAATAACATTTATAGTACTTACAGAGTATTGCTTTTCATTTAATTTTATTTAGTGTGCTCTTGACTTTCTTTTTCTAATTGAGACAGTTTTGTTGACCAATGGTAAATGTTAATTTGGGCTTATTGTTTACCCAATTACCAGTTAATTTATTAAACAACACCTTAAACATTACAAAAACTGTGTTGTCAATGTGTGCAGATCGCTACATTATTATATTGGCCTTGTTCACGATTCACTATGGCTCCTTGATCCGGGTACGCGGAAGTCGAGTCTCTCATTCGTCCTTCGGCTCAGCGGTTCACTGAATGGCTCAGTCCATTCTTCGGCTCAGCGGTTCACTGAACGGCTCAGTCGGTCCTTCGGCTCAGTGGTTCACTCAACGGCTCAGTCCGTTCTTTGGCTCAAAGTAAAATATTTCAAATATTTCAAAGTAAAATATTCAATGTTATGAATTCAGTGGTGTTTAAAAATTCAAATATAAATGTCACTTATTTGCTTCCATACCCTCACCGCTGAAACACACTCACAATAGTGGAGATATATATATCGATATCCACTCCAGACACTTAGACTACAAACTTGCATGTGCAGAGCTGGTGAAACAAGCTAAATTTATTCATCAGTCCACCTCTCTACTCCTCGCTTTCATCGTTGCCTTCTCCCTCTCCTTCCACCTCTCCTCCTCCGCCCACTACTTCGCTTTTCTTTCTGTCTACTGTCTTCTCTCCTGCTGTAAGGTCTGCTGGCATTTGGAGTGAAAGAGTCAGCGATGGTGAACAAGGTGTTTACGTGTATCAACATCCTAGTGTTGTTGTTCATGGTGGTGTCTGGCCTGGTTAAAGGCACCCTGAAGAACTGGCAGCTAGATCCTGAACAGATTCTGCATGCCAATAACACCAATAACTCCATCGTCAAGTAAGCGCTGGCTCAAACATACTCACTTCTGTCACAGCTGTTGTAGCATAGCATTTGTTATTTGACACTTTGCACATTTGAGCCTAAAATAAATAATTCTTCCAAGACAGGTCAATTTTTTTGGCAGTACATGGCAGTTTTTCATCATTCCTTTTCCTCTGTTGTCTCAGTATGACAGAGTCCCTGCCATCCAAGGAGAGTTTTGGAGAGGGTGGCTTCATGCCGTTTGGTTTCACAGGCGTCCTATCAGGCGCTGCCACCTGTTTCTATGCCTTCGTGGGATTTGACTGCATCGCCACCACAGGTCAGTGTGGGAGAAAGCTAGAAAACACCTAGTGGCCATGTTCCCCTTTTGCTCCACATCTTGTTGCCCCTCTGTTGCCTGGTTAAGTTTCAGTTTGGGGGGTAGTGGAATTGAATCTGGGGTGGGGATCATTTCTGCCGCAAGCTTGTCTAAACATTCAGGAGTATTACATAAGAGCACAGGCTAAGAGAAATGTTGGGTGTGTTTGGCCCAAATCTGCTCTTGGCAGAGTGCCAAGCCCTGTGACGTAAGTCAGAGGAGTAAATAATGATGTGGGGCTGAGTGGTAAATTCCCCTTGTTTCCACACCGTGCTGATCTAAACTCAATGTGTGTGCCTGTGTAGTTGTGTGTGTGTCTGTGCATGTGTATTGATCAGAGTTTTGAAATAGTCTCCTATCTGCTCAAGGCCTTTGGGTTGTGATAGAGGGGAAAGGTTTACAAGCACTTTGCCAATTCTCCTGCTCTCAGGCCCCTCACCTTTTCCCTCCCCTCCATTTCCTGAATTGTAATTGCCTAGATCTTCACCGTGGGCAATTGCTTGGACCTGGCTTGTGGGGGCATGTCTCACATATACTCAGGCATCCCCAATCCATTATATCATTGGTGTTTATGTGTGTGTGTGTGTGTGTGTATTCTGGCTTGCTGCATACAGTTGCTTGAAACCATTATCCTCCTTCCCAACCCACATCTTGATCCTCCATGTATGCATAGACTGTTAAAGAAAAGTTTCTCCAGACACACACACACACACATACACACACACCTAACTCATCCCTGGTATGACCCCTGACCTTATAATCAACATGTCCCATCAGTAGTTGTCACTTGTCATATATAGTGGTGCAGGACCAGATCCAGACAGCTTCATATACACTCTATCATCACAATGTGATTTCACTGCAGAACAAGACCTCAGTGTACGGGGGCTGTTGCATAATTGCCTGCAGCTGAATAGTTTCAGTCTTCTGGGAGCACAGGAAAAATAAGCTCCTTGTTGAATTGATTGCAAAATACCAGACAAAATGTATTTCTCCATACATCCATTTGCACAGCTTTCCCACATTTTCTAAAATTCTGCCAGTAGCACCATAAAAAAGGAACAACGTGTACAATTTGGAATCTGCTCAAGTCTTGCATTGAAATTTGTATAGTTACCACCAAACAGAGGTGGATAGCAACTGTTTGAGTGTTTTTTTTCTTCTTCTCACTGCATGTAAAAATATCATTCTAGCCTTCTCTCAATTGATACTAAGAGTCTTGATAGGCGTGAAAACAGCGGTGTCTATAATGACCAACCAGTTCAAATGAATGACATTAGTGAGACATTAGTGGGCTACACTTTCAATTTCACAATTTTAACGATTACTTCTTGCCATCAAAACAATAGAACATCTATAATTTGCCCTGATGATCTGGGTATGTGTATTTATCTTCTGAACTGTGTTGCAATCACCTGTCTGAAATCCAGTGCCAGCATCCTGTTTACATTCACTGAAATTAACAACATGCAGGTTTCAACCCAAAAACTCTCTTCCAAGTCTGTGGTTTGTAAGACCACAGTGTGTGTGTGTGTGTGTGTGTGTGTGTGTGTGGAGTCAGTACTCTAATCATGCACACCTCACACCACCACTGTGTCTCCGCCCTCTGTCCCCCAGGTGAAGAGGTGAAGAACCCCCAGAGAGCCATCCCTATTGGCATCGTTTCCTCTCTACTCATCTGTTTTGTGGCCTACTTTGGTGTTTCTGCCGCCCTCACCCTCATGATGCCATATTACTTGCTGGACAGCAACAGTCCTCTACCTGTAGCTTTCAAATATGTAGGCTGGGAAGGAGCCACATATGCTGTGGCTGTAGGCTCACTTTGTGCTCTGTCTACTAGGTAAGCACACTCACATACACTATGTACAGCCATCGGTCTGCCTTAATCTTAGTCTCACATGCATACATGTATGCTCATACACATACACACATGTGTTCTCTCTCACACACGTCTGTGTGTGTGTGAGTGTGTGGCTGTATGTCAGTATATATTCAACTCAAGAAGGCATTTGATCCTTGGCTAAAAATATGAGCAGACATCTCTAAGAATATTTTGCACCATCAGTCTATGCCAGCCCTACATAACAGTGTCTCACGCCACCAGAAGCTGCCTCTTCATTTTTTTTATTCATCTGACACAATGTGTTTAAAACTTTATATTTATAAGAGATTTAGTGCACAGTTGTTGTGATGCAGATTTGAATGAGTATTGCCATTCAGTTTTGTCATCAAAATGCAGATGAAATTGATCATTATAATGTATTGCAGATATAATTCCAATTGATGTTTAATGAAAACACTATTTATTAAATTATTATTATTTATTAACCCTCCCATCATAATGCCTCTCACTAAACCCTGTTAGAAGATACCTCAATTGTCTATGGCTCCAATATAATCTTACTTAAGATGATCATTTAATTATTGATGCAGCACATGCAAACCCATCAGTAGGAATATTGCAATCTGGTTTATGGGTGCTAGCAGGATGGGTGCTGCAATCTTGAACTTGTTCCTGCACAGCATTATCATTCTAAATGTTCATGCTATGTCCCACGTATGTTATGTTGTTTAAATGCATGTATAAAAGTATGTATTAGGGGTGTAGCGATATACTCACGGTTCGGTACAGTCACAATATTTTAACTACGTTTAAATGGAAACATATTATAACTGTAAAAGATTCCTTCTTTATTGCTTCGGCATAAAACGGGCAAAACAATATTTTCTATTTTTACAGTTTTTATAATGGCAGACGGGAGGGGGTGTGGGTGTGGGTGAGTCCTTGGCTGGTTGCAGGAAGGAATCAGGTTGGTAGGCTGCTTCTCCCCGCATCCGACACCAGCTGCCGCCAATTGAGACTGATTGGATAACGGCAGCCTGGGACTGATGTAACAATGTGTGTGTCTCTTCCAGTGCAGAGGGCGAGAGACGTTATTAAGCAGAGTAGTAGAATCTCTTAGATAAAATAAAGCAGCTTTTAAAAGCGGATGCTCCATTTGCCTGTTGCACGCTACACACTTGGGCTTGGATTTACGTTTTTGGATGGCGAAATATCATCCCATGATATATCGTTACACCCCCAGTATGTATGTATATGTGTGCTGTGTTCATGTGTTTGTTCACACCCTGTATTGCGGTGGGCGGACGTGTGTATGTGTGTGCTGGTGTACATGTTTATTTGCTTGTGTATACTATATATCCTGGTCTTCCCCCCTGGTAGCCTGCTGGGTGCTATGTTCTCTATGCCCTGTGTGATCTGGGCTATAGCTGACGATGGGCTGCTATTCAAGTTCATGGCTGAGATCAGCCCCCGCACCAAAACCCTGCTAACCGCAACCCTCACCTCTGGCATAGTGGCAGGTGAGACACTAACATGCATGTTAAAAACAGCATCCATCTTCACTAAAGCTTCTTTTCACGCTGCTGGGCTGAGCTGAGCTGGGTTGAGATGCACTGTCCTATCAAATGTGGATTCTGTTTGAACTGTGTTTAAACCAACCCGACAGAAAACAGCACAAAAGGGCACCACTAATTGGGCATGTCAGAATGGACTAAAGTAATTTTACAAGGAAAAGGAGATTTTCTGTGAAATGTAACACTTTCATTTTCTCTTACATAGCAATTCAATCAATTCACTCATCAACATTTCAATTGGTTGAGTTCTGGTGGTCCAGTAGCAGTTTAGAGAGGGATATAAATGCCACACTAAAATGCATGATCTGTAGTCACTGTTTCATACCCTGCATTGAAATGGAGAGTGACTGCATGTGGAGCATCATCTTTGTCATTGAAGGGAGAGAGTCGTGTGGATCTTTGCATGCTGGCACCAGAAAATCCTAACCTGGGTTTAATACTGCACCCCTGCTGCTCTAAAATACAACCAATCTGATATCCCCATTCGTTTTCGTTAGCCCCAACTCTGAAACCCCTATCTTGCTGACTATTATCGTCCCTTTTTCTAATTTTCCCTTTTCTCTCCTACTGTGACCCCTTTTCATTCTCCCTCTCCCCTTGTACTTTACCCTTCACCTGCCTATCACCCCAACTTGATGTTCCCTTCCCCACGCCACCCCAGTCTGTTGGGTTCCATGTTCCCTCTTCCCCGTATCATCTTTGCCATGGCACGGGATGGCCTGCTCTTTTCCTTCCTGGCCCGCGTCAGCGAGAGGAAGGCCCCCATTACCTCCACTGTGACCGCCGGGGTTATGTCTGGTAAGATGGAGAGGGAAAGTGAAAAATGGAGATGGGGAGTGAGAAAGAGAGGAGAGAGAGAGGAAAGTAGGCATGTGTTTGGGGAGAGGGGGGGAGGAGAGAGAGTGATAGAGAGGGGGAAATGCAGGGAGGAAGGAGAGAGGATATGCAAGGGATGGTGTGCATATGGTATTATACTGTGTCAACTGAGATGAAGAGCAAGCACACAAAGTTTTCTTTCACTGTAGCAATTTTGACCAAATTTACCTGGCTAGGAATACAACTCACTTACTTCTGTTCTGTTTTCCAAACAACTTGTATTCAACTATATTACCTGCTCGTTTTTGTAGCAGTAGTTCAATATTGTGTGATGCCATGAAGTCATGACTATATGAAAATCTTTATGTGCTTGTTAGGAAGGACTGTATGGTGCCACATGTGTTGTTATTGAATGTTATGTATTTGTGTCATAACCATGACAAAAGGCTGAAGAACACATGTTTTTCATGGGTGACCTTCATTCAAGTCACAAAGTCACAGGGCCTATACATGTATATGCCAGAAAATGTGTATGTAAAATCAGAGGGCATCTTCAAAACAGATTGATACTTTCTAATCATTTTTACAATTTTAGTTTCAGCCGGGGCCAAATATATACATTCCCCTCATCTCACTCTTTGTCTCGCTCTCTCCCTTCTCTCTTCCTCTATCTCTCCCCCTCTGAAGCTATCATGGCCTTTCTCTTTGACCTGAAGGACCTGGTGGACCTGATGTCAATAGGGACTCTGCTGGCCTACACATTAGTGGCTGCCTGTGTCCTGGTGCTCAGGTCAGTGGGGAAACACACATAGACATATACACATAAGCAGTGGGAAAGAAGATAAAACAGATCTTAGGGGTACAAATTGAGTGTTTAATTGCCAATATGCAATGCAAATGTATTATTTCATCATTCGTCAATAAAATTGCCCCTGAAAAGCACCAAAATGTCCCTAAAAATCTGCTCAAGCAGGCAAAAAATGCTCTGATAAAAAAAGTTAATTTCGTACCCTGATGTCTAGTAAAATAAAATAAAAAATCTGCTTCTTATTAGTCACTTAAATTAAAGGAATAAGAGAGTGTGTGTGTGTGCGCGCGCGCGCATGTTCGTTTTTCTTTTTTTGTGTCAGGTACCAGCCCGAGCAGCCCAGTCTGGCCTACCAGATGGCCAGTACCCAGGAGGAGGTGGAGCTGAGTGACGGCATCAGTGCCCCCAGTATGGGCATCCTGCCTGGCATGGAGGAGAGGTTCAACTTCAAGACCCTCCTGTTCCCAGACAACACTGAGCCATCCGCACTATCAGGCTTCACTGTCAATATCTGTACTAGTGTAATGGGTAGGTGGTCATGCCACACCTCGGTCAAATAGTATCTACAAACAACAGTGATAAAATACGATGGTAGAAACAAAAGAA
>OOFE01036411.1:0-15877 GCA_900323365.1 Monocentris japonica | reverse complement strand
AGATGGCACCAGGATGCACTATGGGAAGAAGGCAAGCTGGCAGAGGCAGTGTGATGCTCTGGGCAATGTTCTTCTGGGAAACCTTGGGTCCTGGCATTCATGTGGATGTTACTTTGACACGTACCACCTACCTAAACATTGTTGCAGACCAAGTACACCCCTTCATGGCAACGGTATTCCCTGATGGCAGTGGCCTCTTTCAGCAGGATAATGCGCCCTGCCACACTGCAAAAATTGTTCAGGAATGGTTTGAGGAACATGACAGAGTTGAAGGTGTTGACTTGGCCTCCAAATTCCCCAGATCTCAATCCGATCAAGCATCTGTGGGATGTGCTGGAAAAACAAGTCCGATCCATGGAGGCTCCACCTCGCAACTTACAGGACTTAAAGGATCTGCTGCTAACGTCTTGGTGCCAGATACCACAGGACACCTTCAGAGGTCTTGTGTAGTCCATGCCTCGACGGGTCAGAACTGTTTTGGTGGAGGGGGACCTACACAATATTAGGCAGGTGGCTTTAATGTTATGGCTGATCAGTGTATATTGGCATGCTACATGTATGGAAGTGAAGCAGGGTGGTCGTGAAAAAGACTAAAGTATCTAAAGTGAATGTTATTTTAAACATGTCGATGCCGTGAGGGGAAATTAAATGCCCACTGGTGTCCACACAGTCAAGAACAAGCTCAGACAGGTAGTGATAAGCTATTGGCTATCAGTGTGTGCAGGTTATATTACGCCACATAAATGCTACAGCTAATTTGAACATGGATGGGTGGATGGATGGTGATTATTCCATTGACCTTTATGTAACTGTACTGTACTCACATGGATGATGGACCTGGAGCTTTTCCACTGCACCTGGATCTTAAACACTTTAAACACCTTCCATACCTGAGAGGATGACAGGGTAGGGGGTTAAAGAGGGGATCATCTTAATTTTTCCTTTATTTAGTTGTATATCAGGGTCACGTCATGGTAACTACCTCTATACATGCTCCCAGCCCGACAGGGATCAGCACCAGTAGACTGGTCTCCTCTAGCAGATGGAGGAAAATCAGCAAAGTACTGAGACAGCGCCACAAAACTAGAAACAGAGAGTGAGAGAGAAAGAGAGAAAGAGAGAGAGCATGCCACATTAAACAACACATGGCCTTGACTCACAAGGAAGGTTTTTGTTTCTTTGCCTCCAAAATGACCAAATCATAATCTTGTGCTTTTCACTAACCATGTGCAATAAATGAATGAGAATGGCGCGAATAGTGCTGGAAAATACAGTCACATTTGGCCTGTACTGGTCAAGCATATTGTTGTGGTCGGGTGAAAACCTCCTAACTCCAGTTTAAGTGATAGAAGGATTACTGTACATAGACCCTCTATGGATTGAGAAAGTCCTACGACTCTTGGGCTTATGAAACCCTCTCAAAATCCATTGGATAAGCTGAAAAATTACTTAATCACACGTCCCAACTGACTATGGCAGAGACCGTAGCCATAAGCAGTCCCAGAAAAAGTATTATTATTTTGCACGTTGGTTATTTGTTGCAGGATCTCCTTATTCCTTTTGCAGGTTTGGCCTTCGGATACATGAAGCAAACCAGTGCCAGCAAAATACATGTGCTTAAATACACATCATGTTAGTTAGCAAGCCACGTAGCAAATTCTCTCTGCTATCCTAATGGACCTGACAGCATTTCAGTTTTTCTCCTCATGTACACTCACACTCAATAGTGATCTATTGTCCATTCTTCCTTTAAAGATTCCTTCACCTGGGCTGTTGGCAATTTCCTAGTACCCTGATGGGCAGGAGACAAATCCCACTGTGCAGCCTTTCCCTACCAACAGCCTATTTTGATACCATGATAATTACCCCCATTACTATAGTGATAGCTAGAGGGAAGAGTAGAGAGTGGAAAGTGCACCTAAGTGATCCTACTTTTCAGGCGCCATTGCAATTCCAATGTCTGTGCAACACAGCCTCTCGTGCTACAGCCTAGATGAAGCTGAGAATGTATTGTTGTACATGATTATGATGATGACAACATTTTTTTTCACCTGACTTCCTGGACATTCCCACCATACTCTTCTTTTTTCTCCAGGAGCTGATGTCATTTTTAAGGGCCAGAAACTCACAGATGAGCTGTAACACATCACAGAAGTACAGAGCATACATGCTATTGGGCTCCTCTGGTCTGCCATGTGCCCACATGACAAGCTATGCTACAGTGAGGCTCATGCCACTCAGTGTCAAAAATTCACAAAATGAGAACTTTTATTGGACTACTTCTACAGACTGTGGATTGGGTGCTTTGAGTCCCTTTAGGTACTGTTGTGTTATGATTTGATGTTTTTGTCTCATTGAGTATCACTCTTCAGAAGAGCTGCTGTAACTTTGTTAAGCAGATGGAAGCAGAGCAGCCCGATAATGTGCTGGGACAACCTTGAGGCCCACAATGTGGTAGGCAGCTTTATGCCAGATAGTAAGAGTGTTCTGTGTAGTGTGAGCTTACATGTAGAGCTGTGACGAGTGCAGTCAGTACTAGCAGGTAGAGGTTGGAGCCCACCAGAGTTTCTTTGATCTCATCGATGTTCTCCTCTGTGAAGCCTTGATACACACAAAGAAACAGCATCCACAGAGGACCAAAACAAAAGAGAGCAAAATTGTAACAACTAGGTATTTAGGTTTTACAACATTAATAAACTTTGAAATGAATACATTGTCAAAATCACTCCTCAAATATAATTAAATCAAAATAGAAAGTGAAATAGGTTATCACTCTTATGACTCCTTAAAGAACTTTGCGGAGAGCTGACATTGAGATCATAGACCATGTCCACCAGATGGACCCTGAACCCTTTAATTTAATATAATATGTACTCATATCTAACTAAGCCGTCATAGTTTATATCTTAACAACTCACTAAACTGTTATAATCTCACCAAACTGTCGTAGGGAATAGACCACGTCCTGCAGGTGGACCCAGAACCTGAATCTCCTTAGAGAGATTCCCTCATAGGACACGATCAGAGGGAGCTGGATGGTGCTGCTGCTGATCTCCTATAGATAGATAGATAGATAGATAGACAGACAGACAGACAGACAGACAGACAGACAGACAGATCAAGCTCAAGGTCAACCTCATTATATGTTATCCACATATCATTGGAGTGTAAATGTCTCCTACCATGAGGTCTCTCACTCTGAAGCTGAGCTCATCAACCAGCAGCAGAGGAAGGTAGGTCATCTTTCTTCCTTCCTGAGAGCTACAAGGAGACACAGACAGATACCTTTACTTAAAGGGTCATGATACCCTCGGTTTGAACAGAAAACCCAGGAAAAAAGCACTATATGATGTATTGTCATGATTATGACCAGGAGGGATGTGTTTCATCATATAATTGTCATGACAGCTGAAAAGGTGAGCTTAGGTTTTCATATTCTTTAAAAAGGCCAGTTAACTAAGGCTTTGTGTGACTTACACTCTCATGTAGCGCCGCACATCACTGGGAAGCCCCGCCTTGTTGAAGGTGAAGTCTTCGGACATCATAGTGATTGACAGGCGGTGTCTCCAGTGGGAGACAGGATCCTCTGATCTAGGAGTGGACTTCAGAAGGAGACACAAAAAAGTACTTATTTTCACTGGGGTTAGACCCTTCACAGTGTGGTTCACACCAAATTAGATACAGATACTTATTGGTCAAAGAGACATGTGAGACATGGCAGCATGTGACCATTGGCTCTACAAACTGCTACTGAGTTTTTGTCTACGGGCATAATAAGGCCACTCCCACTTTACCTTCTGCACGTCCCTCTGTCCTTCTTTGTGTCTGGGGGTGATGAAGGCAGTGAGCTGAGCTGCATAGTGGACTTCTCTGATGTCCTCCAAAGGTGAAACGCCGGCTTTATGAACATACACAACTGCGTGCAGACTGCCGTTAGCACGGGTCTCCTCTGGCAGAGAGACATTCACCTGCCTATAGAGAGAGAGAGAGAGAGAGAGAGGGAGAAAGAAACAGACAGAGAGAAAAGAGACAGACACACACAGACAGAGCTTTTTCATCCTTACTGCTAAATATTTACCAATTTTGGCCAATGTGCGGTTTGTGTTTTGTCCATTGTTGACACTACTGCTTCTGCTTCTATTATGTATTTCTCAAGGCTGTTAATCGTAAATCACTTCTTTGCAACCACCAATGATGACACTGAGCATTTCAGCAAATTAAAGCTTGTGTGGACAACAAGACATAGTGTATGCAGTGTTAATGTAGTGGTGATGAGCAGGATGAGCTTGTCTGATTTGAATTAGTGCAGTTAAGAGACAAGATAAAGGCAATTTGGTTGGAAGGGCTCCACGGCGAACTTACCTTTCAAATGCAGAGTTTAGGTCAAATGGGTCTATTTTCAAAATGAGGTTGAGTTGGCTGTCATCTGGCACCAGACAGGTGAACACACTCAACTGGTTATCAGAGGAGAGGGGAGGAGAGGGGATAGATAATATAACAAGTAATCAGTGGGAAAATCATTGTGGATATGCAGTGCATGGCAATCAGTCCAATGCCAGTGTAACAAATGAACCACCTTCAGGACAACCCATTTATGTGTCGTGAAGATCATGACTGCACATGATTTGCCATGTTTTAGGGCTTCATGCTAAGCAGCCTAGGCTAAGTAGTACATTTAAAAAAATCTTCAATCAATCTTGTCAAATGATGAATTTCAAGATCTATTTCTATGGTGGCATTATGGAATGAATCTCTTCAGTTATTCTTTAGTCAGCAATGAATAGAAAAGTCAGCTACAGTGTCATCCTCATCTTTCAGATAAACTATTAGAGCGGCCGCACTGTAAAGACTCTTAGTGAAATCAATTCATCATTATTAACTCAATGTATATAGATGTTTTTTGTCAATTTCAATTTCATAACTTATAATCACATAAACCTATGAGTTCATGACTTGTGACTTAAAATTATGAGTTGAAGGAACATGTTACCAAGCATTCACTAACTGATCATATAACAGTAGAAACACTGTTAGCTTATTCGCATCCTTCCTAGAACACTGCATTTCAGTTAACTCTCCAAAACCTTCTTCATGTTTGAATTAAGTTGCAGCATAGGGACGAATGTTCAATCCCTACACCCAATACTATATTTTTAGATATACCAAAGATGGTGTTGCCATCTTTTGTTCGGTTGCTTGTTTCTCTGTATTTAGAGTAATTGTTTCATATATGAACAACTGACCTTAAAAACCTCCTTGCTAGTGAAATAATAAATAACCATGTAATGCAGTTCATAAATAAGCGGATTCAAGTGATAAATGTTTGTCAACATGACTACACAAGTCGACTAGGTGAATTGTATGACATCAGAACAACTAATAACGTTTAACCTAACTATTTAGTACCACTCGTCGACTTGTAGTTTCAGGTTTACATGCGTTAATTTTTTTTTAGTTGCAGAATAGGCGCAGATTTATATATAGAGACAGCACATTTATACACACACACATACACACAAAAGAACATAGGCCTACACTAACCTGTAGTCTGGGTCTTTCTGCCAGGTAGGAGCTGATACACTGCTCTCCTCCCCCTCTGTCGCATGGTTTGGTGCTGAGGAAGCCGTACAGCAGCCAGGCGGTGTGAAGCATATAAACCACAAACACCCCGAGAAGGACCTTAGTGATGGACGTCCTCTTACCCCCGCTGTCCCCGTCTTTGGAGTAGCACGACGGGAACATGGCTTAGATGACCAAATGCCAGCACAAAAAAACAGCTTTTTGAATGGTTACGATAACCTAAAATACCAAAATCTAAAGTAGTCGAAGCGTATGATAGGAGTCAATAAGGACTACAATAAAAATGTCAACATAATAAAGCCCCTTGCTTCCCTCTGCGACAGCATCCTTTCTGATCTGCAGCCAGAGGAAAGATGCTGATGCTGAGGATGGACAAAAAAACGTTTCATTGGCTACGTCTGCACTTGTCCTTCCCATGACGTGTTTGACGTAATATCTAACGGTTATAAAATAAAAGAACGGAGGGCGGATAAAGATCCCGGAAGTTTACTTGCCAGCCGAGATTCGTTGAAGGAAGTCGCATCACATCCAAACAGCAGCAACATTTTATTCTACAGTTAATTTAGCCGACTGGAGCAGGTGGGAAGATAAACAGCTGTGCGTCTTAACTGATAGCGGGCGCGTATCAAACCCATAGCACATCTCAAAGTAAGATACTTCCCTGTGCTTGATTTGTTGAGAGGTTTGTTCTCTCCACGACAACTTGGGAAGATCGTTATCTACAAGGACGCAAGCGGGACGCAAGTATCAACTTGGCATTCTTGGATTTGATACGCACACAAGGTCTTCTGCAGATATCTTTATGTAAGGTTAAAGTGGCCCAAATGACATCGAAAGTATTGTTAACATCCAGAGCTATTCATACGGCTATACCCTCTCTCAGTGAGCCAAACTTTGCAGACCGGTAAATTGGCCTGTTCTTTCTTATCTTATCCTGTGTTATGACTCTATTGCTCTTCACTCCTGGTGCAACTGCGGAACTGGACTGTCTCATCTAACAAGCCACCTTACGTCTGACAGACAGCTCAAGGGCACGTTAGAAGTTAGGTTTTTACAGTTTCAGTATTTTGACTGCACCCGTCCCTTTCACATCCATTCCTAATGGAGACTAACGTTACCCTGCCTTTCTCCCAGCATCATTCCCTGCTTTTAGTTTTTACCTGATTGCTGTAGGAGTGATGCCTATCAGCGCTCCAAAACTAGTTTGGTAGCCTGTGTGAAGACTCTGTGTTGTGGTGATGTGCAGGCATAGGCAATGGATATGAGGCTAAGCAGGGTGCTGCTGGCCAGCTGTATGTATTGCAATGGGATATATCTGCCATTTGGTGGAAACTTTTACCCAAAGGAAACTTTGCAGACCGGTAAATTAGCCTGTTCTTTTTATTTTGTTTTTTAACAAGTGTGAGTGATTTATCTTTTACATATACTATCTTTGGCAAACACTACGTCTCACCGCGGTGCATTGTGGCCAAGTACAGTACTCTTATGTTCCCCTGTTGCTTGTACTTGTCATCTTGTCAACTTGTCAGCTTGGAGTGTCTTTTCGGACTAAACAGCTTTATGTGTTGTTTTACAACAATCTGTAGTTAGAGGCAAGTAACTGACGTGTGTAACTTTGTCTCTTATGTACGCGATCGATTGTCACAACGATTTTATAACTGCATAAGTTGTCTCTGGATGCTAGCAGCTAACTAGCTAACATGCTGCTCTGCATAACTGTGTTGACAACATTGTGAGGAATATAACGTTAGATAATGTGACTGCGTGTTGTGTATAGCTAAACGGTTGGAAGGTAACGTTGTTGTAGCTAAAACTAAGGGAACTCTTCATCTATCTATGTTGATAGTTAGCTTGTCTTATCCTGTGTTATGACTCTATTGCTTTACTCCTGGTGCAACTGCGGAACTGGACTGTCTCGTCTAACAAGCCACCTTACGTCTGATAGAAGTTAGGTTTTTACAGTTTCAGCATTTTGACTGCACCCATCCCTTCCGCATTCATTCCTAATGGAGACTAAAGTTACCCTGCCTTTCTCCCAGCATCATTCCCTGCTTTTTGTGTTTCCCGGATTGCTGTAGGAGTGATGCCTATCAGCGCTCCAAAACTAGTATGGTAGCCTGTGTGAAGACTCTGTGTTGTGGTAGTGTGCAGGCAAAGGCAATGGATATGAGGCTAAGCAGGGTGCTGCTGGCCAGCTGTATGTATTGCAATAGGATACATCTGCCATTTGGTGGAAACCTTTACCCAAAGCGCCTTATAAATACTGTAAGTTCATACATTTCTAGCACAAGTGGGAATCGAACACCTGCCCTTGGCAGCGTGAGTACAATTCTTTACCCATTGAACTCCACAGTACCACTCAGCAGGGGAAAGGTGGGATGGTACAGTAAGAGCTACAGTAATGTTAGAATAGCGGGCTGTTGCAATCAAGCATCATCTGTATTGAGATGTCAACTAGCAAGACATCAGTCTGCTGCGGTGAAAAAGGAGATACTGCTGCAAGGAGGCACAAAATGGCATGGTAAGGATCAGGTGTTGACAGGTGTTTTGAAAAACACATGATTCACTCTTACTATATTTGCATTTCAATGTATGTGTATGTACTATAGTTTTTCTATTTTTGAACTCTATGGGAATATTAGAAGCTACAGACCAAACCTTTAGCTCTGTCAATGTGCCATTCAAGATTAAATTCACAACTCAGACACTTGTCTACTTGTACCCATCTACTCTAACCATGTACTCTATACTGCTTCAGAGTAATTTATAACCAAACTATGTTGCAGCTGATAGATACACTGAAATGCAGATAGGCTGTGAAGAAAACCTGATAATACCATAGAATCTAGTGATGTGTGTTAGTGTCAGGCATCCATAAAGTATTTCACTGCAAGAATTTTTTTCTACGTACTTTATTGAATATAATCTTAGTCTGTCTGATTGCCTTTGGCACTCTGAAATGGGGGTCCATCAACACAAAGGCTGTAGTTCTTTAACTACATCAGATAGGGCTGAAAAGCCTCTCACACTGACGTTGACAATCTTCCCTTTAACATCATAGTCATGCTACCGTTTCTTTTCCAAAATAATGAGCATCAAGCCAAAAGAATAAAC
The DNA here is from genome assembly GCA_900323365.1 of Monocentris japonica. Taxonomy (NCBI): domain Eukaryota; kingdom Metazoa; phylum Chordata; class Actinopteri; order Trachichthyiformes; family Monocentridae; genus Monocentris; species Monocentris japonica. The sequence goes on along the minus strand of OOFE01036411.1, from coordinate 7,183 downwards.
TATCCAAATAATGATGGATTAAATGTTGTGTATAGGTGTGGTTGTTACCACAACATTGTTGCTGTGTCTAAATTGTACCGCAGCTGAGCTTTGTCACTATTCTATTCTCCTATTATCTCTAGCTGAGATTGAAGACTGCACGTGTTAGCTGTCCATTGTAATATAGTTGTGTCTCGCCTTACATGTGAAACAGTTTTTACTGACGTGATTTTTTTTTTTTTTTTTTTTTTAAAACAGTGTCCCTCAATCGCCACAGAGTGACAGAAGCCTCCCTCTCCAGTGTGGCTCCAACTTTTGTTGTGGTAAGACACACACCAAGCCCACTTTGTTAAAAGCATCTCAGTGGTCACTGGCCAGTAACTGGTACTTTGTATTCAGGACCATCCCATGGCCGGACGCAGACATAGATTTAAATAAATCCAGCGATGTGAGACACCTAATGCATATAAGGCCTAGTACAGATCCACAGCAATGCAGTTAACATTTAATATGATCCCATCACACAGATTGCTTTAAAATCTTAATTGTAATTGAGGAGTTAGTCTTACCAGGAAGAAATGAACTTAATGGTAAGATGCTTTTGGAGAAGCAGGTCATACCAGTGGATTTCACAGCTTTCACAAGTTATCAGGTTATATAGCCAGTAATTAAAACAGATAACCACATGGATAACCAAACATCTACTAGTCCATAGTCAAACATCTCATGTATTTCGATGCAGCAAAACTGTAGTGATTTTGAACAATCGTGATTGTTTTTTTATTTATTTCACAGATGAAGTTTGACAAAGAAGGAAATGTGACATCCTTTGGTGAGTGTGGGGATATGAATCTGTCAGTCGTCCATTGGCCAGTCTGCTGTCTTTGATTTTTTTTTTGAGCAATGTGTTGTTATTTGATAGAGCTGTAAAATTGTCTGCATGGAGTTATGAGTTAAACAAAATGGAGTTCCTCTCAATTTTCATGACGGCAAGGAGAAATTTTGTTGTTGAGACTGACGTTGGGTTATGTCTTGTGATGTGACCACTATCAACAGAGTGTAGGTATCTTTTTCAATGTACTCCTTAAGGGCACTTTTAAAACCTAACCGTGGACAGTTGGACATACACATCTGTCCTCTTTGTTGCTGTGTGCTTGTAGGATGCCCTTGATGGCTCGTGTTTGCCCTGTCTTTGTGTTTGCAATGTTTGTTGTCCTGCAATGTGAGCTATGGCTTCACAGTTTTTATTAAGAAAAAGCAGAGAGCAGTGGATGATATTTGTTGTGACCTCTGTCTTTGATATGCCCCTTTACTTTGCTTTACTCCTGTTCTGCGTTGTGACCTCAAGATAGAAAACATACCTGTACACTGGCGTGCATAGCATTTACTCTATTCCTCAAATCCCCTTTTAAAACTTAGCCGTAGACAATTTGATGTGTGTACTCTCTCTCTGCTCTTCTTTTGGGTGTGGCATTTTCTTTTCCCCAGTCATGTAACGTGTGTTTGTTGTCCTGTGGTGTGACCTTGTTCTTTTGGTGTGACCTCTTACAGAGAAGAAGAAAACAGAGCTGTGCCAGGAGTTAAGTCTTCAAGCCAGAGACCTGCGCTTTCAGCACAGTACCAGCCTTACTGCTAGAAATAACTGCATTATCATACGCATGGAGGTAGGTACTTTCTCTCACATGCACACCTCAAGCTCCGCAACAGCCTTACTGCACCATCATATGCTTGTAGGCAGAGTACGATTGTATAGGGGGACTTACTAATGTGTAGATCAGAGATAGGCTTAGGCTGTCTGTTGTACCAGAGAATCATGATGGTGAAGCTGCTGTACGTAAAGATGCAGGCAGTTGAGAGGTCGACTATTGCACTCACAAAATCTTGGCACATGCTTTATGTGTTTATGATGAGATGGATTCCAATTGTATCTCCAGTAGAGTGGTGGGCAAAATGTTCTCTTAATGTTGTGTAATAATGTCGTAATTATTCTACTGCGCAGTAAGCGACCTAGCCAAATGTGTGTAAGCTCTGGAACATAAGTCTATTGCGCCTAGCTGTGTGCATTTTTTAGTAAAACACAATTTCTGTCATCACATTTTGCAACATAAACTGATCAACCCCAACACAGTTGATGCATTTCTCAGAGAAGCACCCCTTATGTTTAACGTGTCATAATGTTTTTTCATGAGACATTGCTGTTGTGAATCAAGTCTGGGTGAGATTCGACCGAGCTGTTGTCTCCCATGTTTACAAAACATGCCATGACCCTAGGACTAAACCAAAGCATTGATAATGCATTGTAAAATGTTTATTTTGACATCTGACATTTGACAACATCTGCCTTTCTTGCTGCTGCGGCGCATATTACAGCGTAACTTCAACCAAAGGCATTGAGTGCTGGTTTCTAAACCTGTCTGTAAGTTATAAATGATGCCATCTGAAGGACAATTCCATGTATTGTTAAATATAGTGCAGTGAAACTATGAAAATAGGAAAAAATGTGCAGCCTACAGCCTCAAGGATATAATCAGGAAATTATTCTTTTAAGTTTGAAAGTTATTTTATATATTTGTTAAAGTGATACTGCGTTTTAGGAATTCAAAACAAAGCATTCAAACCAAATAGCTAATGAACTAAAAGCCATTGCAAAAAGCCGTCTTGGGGAATCCGTTACACCAAAGCCAGACAAAATGGAGTTCTGATGTTATACAGCGAAAATGCCCTTTTCAATCATGTCATCACACGCTCCTTCCCCTGGCCCATCACTTCCCCCGTCCAGCAGGACATTCCTTGGCCTGCGCCACAGTAGCCTGTCCTCCGGAGGGCGTGGTGGAGAAGGTGTAGTAGAAGAAGCAAGAGTCGTCACCCATCATTTTACACAAGGAAATAGGTGTTAGATCTTTTTCGGTCTCCACCATTGCCATGGTGAAGTAGCCACACTCTTCGTCACACCTGATGGTGGATGAGAGAACACAATCAATTTCTTCAGCTAGAAATGGATGTTTCAGGCAAAAGGAAGAAAAAATTTTTGCACCTCAATTAATCAAAAAACATTATTAGTATTGTAAGCATAAATGTAATGGCTAGTCCTATGTGGCTATGTCCTGCATTGAACCAGCTTGCAGTTAGTGATACCCATTTTCAATAATCAATGCTAACATGCCATTTTGTGGATCGAGAAAGCCTTTGTCACACAATAAAGTACTTGGTGAAGAGCAACAACTCAAACTACAATTAAAAATGTCAAAATTTCAAGGTTTGACACCCTGCGGCAATGTCCAAAACAGCATTTTTCCACCTTGGATATACTGTTTGTCCAGAATTGATCATTTGCTCTCCTATGCTGATACGTGTTTGGTCATTTCAGAATTGATTACTATAATGCATTGCTCTCTGTACCTTCATATTATCTAGATTATTATTTTTGCTGGTATAGAATATACTTTGTGCAGAGATCAAACAAAAAAAGCTGTATTTGTAAATTGTTTTGTAGCACAATAAAACGTGCAAAGAGTCAAGCGGTAAGCAAACTTTGGAGACCTTAACATCAATTTCTAAAGTTAATTCATTTCATGTGAATTCATACCACTTATCATCACAGCACCTTATGATGAAAGCAACTCATTCTTACTTGTCTTTCTTCCTCCCCGTCCCGAACGCCCGACACTCCACACACTCTCTGTGCTGCTGACATACCCCTACACAAACTGGGCAGGTCTCACATGTTGGGCCAGTGTATGGCGGCGTACATCTGCATCTCCCGCATTGACACATCCCGTTCCCGTTACACAGCTGCTTGTTGTTTGCCATGCAGGAAGCAGTTTCCATCGAGCAGCTGCAGGCATCACCGGTCCAGTCGGCATCACAGAAACACTCCCCACACACACACCTCCCGTGGCCTCCACACATCCTGTTACACAAAATTGGTAACCTTTCAAATGCAGCTCCCTCATTTCTGTAATAAGTATCATGAAACAATAAGACAATATAACATGGTAAATTATTGTTGTTTAACAGAAACTAATGATACTAGTTTTCTCAAACCATAATCAAATACTGGCCAGACGTTATTCAGTCCAGATGAGGTATGATAGGCTTGTTGATAGCAACAGCACCAGTTGAGACCAATGTTAGATTTTGTTGTAAAAATGGATGCACTAATGTGTTGCTTAATAATCTTCACATACATGTTGTGGAAGCGTGGACAGTCAAAGTTGCTGCACTCGCAGAACTGTCCGGTGTATTTTCCTTCCAGGTTTTCTGGCTTGTGACAATCACAGAACCCCTCCACACAGTCCCCCCTGCCGCTACACACACTGGCATTTCGGCCTGAGCGGCAGGAGTCCTCATTCGGTGAGAAATAAGATTCAGATTTTCTCTGGCAGTGCTGTCCAAAGAAAGGTTCGTTGCACTCACACTGGCCACACACCAGAGCGCCGTGGCCACTGCAGGCAGGGCTGTTTTCCACACGGTCTTTTATGCAATCACACAGACCTGGGTGAAGATAATTTTAATTCTAGACCATCTTGATATTTTCTTCACAAGGCAGTTTTCACATTATCAGAGAAAAGTTTGTATGTTCGTCCTTCTGCTGCCATCTTGTTAGCATTGGCAGAATTTTATTCCAATACTAAGGCTGCCCACCATAGCTCACTGTCTAGATACTTAGGCTTAAAACGTTACTTTCCCATTGCTTACAGTGTCTTTTTCAGTGTATATTCTAACCCTGGTTCTGCAGTGGTACTCACACTCCCATGTTAGCTGTAGCTCCAAGCTCAGTGAGAAGCCTCTGGGAGTGATTTGGACTGACCAGGATCCAGTACTGTTCTGCTTCTGGTTTGGGTTGTGGTTGTCACTTTCACTGAGACACTGGGCAGCCTCCACATTGACCTAAAGAAATGATGGTTTATTATTTTGATCATATTATTGATTTGTATTAACTGGGGTACAACAAGACAAGCAGCACCTTGTTGTTCCCAATGTTTGTATATTGGGTAGGTAAGTATGCTGACCTGTATGACCAGGGGGTTTCCATTAGAGATGCTGTCGAATGTAATGTTGACTCCTGCTGGCACGGGGCTGGTGTCCAGGGTCAGCTCTGTGACTGGCTGGTCTAAGGTGATCGTTAGAGGGAAAGACTGTCCCACACCAGGCCTCAAACTAACGTTGAGCGCCTGGGGCTGGAGGAAGACAGCATCTGCTGGCTCAGTTCTGTAGAGGTTCAATAGTGATCAGCACAAACATCAGCATCTTAGAAGCCATTTGGGTCTAATGTAGTCTAAGATATAATCTTTTTTTCTACAGTAACAGTAAAAGTAAAGGGGGGATGGGGTCCACTTCTCTGTTGCAGCCCCACTGTGATTTAGGCTGATTAGATGTTGCCGAACGCAACTGTAATTAAACTAGTAAAATAATTTCATATTGGGGCTTCAGAAAAGGCCACCTACCTGCTGTCATTCCTGACAACCTGCACACCGCCCTTAGGGTGATAGATCTGTCTTTTACCACAGCCTGCATTCCGCAGCACCTTCGGGGTATGACAGCGAATCTTAGACCCAGGGTCTGAGCACCAAGCACACCCCAGGCCAGCCTGGATGCACTCGCTGCAGGTGGAGGCAAGCTTGGAGCATGTTTGAGCTTTGGCCCAGCTGGGACAGAGTAGACCCAGCAGCAGGCAGAGAGAGAGCAGCTTCACAGCCATCCTGCAGTTACAATTTACCATTAAGATGATGTTCGTAAAGCTAGCAATTTAGTTGTCAAAATGTAAATTAAAAACTGAAAATCATTTGCTAACAATAGAATACCCATTCTCATCATTTCCTTAAGTGATAACTTGACATTTTTAATTTTGTTTTTCTTTGTGATATTATAAAATTCAAACTATCAAAAAAGTTGGTAATGGCATCTTGAAAATTTGACATTGAAAAAAAATTTGACTGACATCCTTCTAGTGCAATTTCATAGTATCCCATAGTAAATCAGCCAAGTAACAAACAAAAGCAAGGGGACAGTAACACAATACTAAGAGGACTAAACAAGATTGTTTGGTAAATTAGGGTGGGGAGTTATAATTTGAAGATGAGTCCAACCAAAATGTATAATCAATCATGTAACAGTGGCATTGGATATTTTACTACGATAAAGAAGATTCACTATCAGCATACCATTTGCACATTTGCCAGTTTTTTATTGTTTATGCAGTTTGTTATGCAATGTGTCTGTGTTTTGTTTATCATTGAAGTGCCCTAAAAATGCACACCATTTAGAAAATGCTGGTAGATCAAGTAGATCTACCAGCTAGAATGCAGATCTAGAATGCAGGTAGATCAAGCACAGAACTAATGTGGTCCAATATAATAATTATAATTGTGATAAACCTTAATCTGTATAGCAGTTCTCCAAAAACAATCGACACAGTGCTTAACAGGCAACGATGGAAACTGGGCATAGTAACAATAAATGAAAGAAAATAAAACACACTGAACAACAACATGCTAAACAGACTAAAACAAATCAAACTCAAATACAACAAAATGCCAGTGCATTACCTGAAGCCTGGGTTATGTATTGAATCCTTCCCTTGCTGTTGGTGCTGCTACTTGTACTAATCGCCTCTGCAGACTCTGCACTTTGACAGGCACGCTTCAGTCAGAGATATTGCAAACATGGACTGGGTCTGAATGGAGCTCGGGTAAAGAGTCAAGGTGATCCAGTTTTTACTTTTTGGCACTAAATGTGTTGCCAGGTAATATAAAAGCCAAGCGTTTTAAATTTCTGATCAATATTAGCCAAAATGAACTTGTAGGCAAAAGCACCTGAATCATCAGCTCCTGATTGGTGCAACAATTTTGGCTCTAGAAAACTAAAACTTGTTCTTGGTTTCATAACCACTAGAGTTCACTAGAGGTTGTCATTGATTGGGCCTGTTCCTTCAAAGATTTACTAAGTAAGTTAGCTGTGTGGCCCTCAGTCGTACACATATAAGCACATACACACACATATTGTACACCTCCATATTATAAGGGCAATAAAATGTCATAATCCTAAGCCTATCAATAAAAGCAGTGGATCAATTACGAGACATTGAAGTCATTTCAAACTTTCAGGCACTTCTGAAAGGACCATTTCTCATTTTAAAGAACATCATATAATAGAACATCATATGGTCTTTGATAAATAACCTGAAAATGAAGATTGGAAACTT
>OOFE01036404.1:0-16648 GCA_900323365.1 Monocentris japonica | reverse complement strand
CGACCACAAAGCAGGAAGTTGAGAAGAAGAAATCGAGAACTGCACCTAAAATTAAGTGACACGCAGCACAGAGCTCTGGACAAGCGTACATTCACTCATTAGTCTACACACATACACACACACACACATATTACAGTCAAGAAATACTATCAGCCTATAACATGAACATCTGTACATGCCATTTATACACGCCTGTTGTGGCTTTCTGTTTCCACGTACTGTATACTGTCCACACCTGCTCAGGGTACAAATGCCTATATTGCTATGAACGTCTGATTCAAATGTTTCACAACCAGTAAGCTCTGAATAGACTGACACACACACACTGTAGTTATAGCCCAAATATTGGTTCAAGTAAAATTAGTAAGTGGTGGTGGTAAACGGATAAAAGATGTTTTGTATATATATTCAGTTGCAGCCGTTGTACATTCTAAATTTCTGCAAATTTCTGAAAACATAACCACATAAAATCTAAGTATTAGGACAGTGAGCTGATGTCAGTCTTTTTTTTTCTTTTTCTTTTTTTGCTGTTGACTCGCTTAAAGTATGTTTTTAACATTACACTACAAACATGAGGCAAAAGTCAGCTTGTGGTCACTGTGCTGAACCCTGCTTAAAAGATGAGATTTAATTCACTTCCTGAATATCTTCATAGCTGTGTACGTGTTGTAGAGGCTAAATCGTGAACCATACGTCTGTCTCTCTAACCCAGGTGGTATCATGGCCACCTGTCTGGCCCAAGTGCAGAGAAGTTGCTTGGGGAACGGGATGAGCCAGGGACCTTCCTGGTGAGGGAGTCTCTGTCCAAACCAGGAGACTTTGTTCTGTCTGTTCTGACAGAGGAGAGGAACAAAGCAGGAGGAAGGAGGGTCTCCCACATCAAGATCATGTGCAAGGTGGGCACCTCTCTTCCCCTTCTATCATTTTCAACGTGTCCGTGTGTTTGTATGCCTGTGTGTGTGTGTGTGTGTGTGTGTGTGTGTTTGTGTGTGAGCATTCCTTTTGATGAAGCTTTTGCTTTGAATATACGGAATGAGGAATGTGAAAAACATCGCATTTCTCTCGTGCAAAACACTGAGGGTTATTCCCAAAGTTGTGCAGTACACCATACTGTGAAATAGGTTAAAGCTCTAGTTTCCCCACTCTTATGCAATGACAGACCATTGCTCATCTTTCAACTCAGTCTTTTGGTCATAGATGTCAACGAAGTGTGTAAGCCCACTGTAAGTATTCGAAACAGGTTTTACAGTGGAAATTCACCAACAGCTGTTAGGTACCACTGATCATTTTATCTTAGTAAAAAAGCAATTGTGCAAGTGTGTATAGAGTATAGCAATTGTGTAACTACTGCTAAAGAGTAGCACAGTACTGTGACAGCCATCTCCCGGCCTCATTTTCATAGATTATGTCCTCGCTTCGTCAGCACCATCAGGAGCTTAGCATTTTATTTTTAGCTCTGGTTCACCTCATAGCAAAGGCTGTATAGTCCTCACTTGAATGGAGGCATTGTTTGTCTGGGGGATAATAGATTACTATGAGATTACTATCAGGGTCATGCAAGCCTTCTCACAAGCATTCTCAGGGGCAAGGATCAGGTGAGTTTCTGAACTTTACATGGCTCTAATCTCCAGGGTGTGTTACTGCCGTTACGTCAGCATACATTTATGCCTTTGACACAGGAGAAACACTTTTTCTTTGTCAATATACTTTCAGGAAAATGTATTTGATTAATGCTAACAAACCACTCACTCAGACAAAGTCTGCAAAAGCCAGAATATATTGTTTCTGCAGTTCATGCATGTTTCACATATGGAATGGTGCTGTGTGGGAGCTATTCTATGCTATTCTATTCTATTCTATTCTATTCTATTCTATTCTGGTGCTGTGTGGGTGCTATTCTATGCTATTCTATTCTATTCTATTCTATTCTATTCTATTCTATTTCATTCTTTCATTCCAAAACACTGTATATCCATTTTGGAAAAAAATCATTATGTGAAGGTCTGTAAAAGTGTAATAATTTTGTCAACCAAGTACTATCCTTTAACAGACACCACCACTATATTATATTTAGTTTTCAATCCCTTTATGATGGTAGGTTTATCTGTTTTCAGTAGGTGGATTCCTCATTTTGGAAATGAACACTTCATTTTTCAATCAGACAGAGTTGTATGCTCTGTGTGTGTGTCCAGAATGACAGGTATACAGTGGGCGGCTCAGAGATGTTTGACACACTGGCAGACTTGGTGGACAACTACAAACGCAAAGGCATCGAGGAGATCTCTGGGAACTGGGTGCACCTCAAACAGGTGAACTGGGTTGTCTCACAGCTTTGCAAATGACATGGATGAAAATATCAGGATGTGTAGAACAGGCAGATTAAATACCAAATTATATACAGTATCTGCAGATGTACAGATTCAATATATTTGTTTCCAAACTGTCAGAGTAAGCCGAAAAACAGAAACTGGTCTTTATGAAATATTGTGAAACACAAGCAGCACACGCCACAATTAGGAAATATTACTCACATCTTAAAGTTTGTCTTTTAAGTGGCCTTCCTCAGTCAAACAATGTTGTTTACTGGATTGGTGTTGTGTTCTAAATAACTATCATGTTCATTGGCTTCTCTTTATTGTGGTTGAATGTTTTTATTGTGTGTTGTTATCACAGCACACTGTTCATAATGACAAGGAGTAGTGTAGATGGCTCAAATATCCATATTTTAGACACACAGGCTACATACACAGCAAATGCATACATATAGATATATACATCAACTGTGTACATGTGATATCTATATATTTACTTTGTCACAATCCATTTTCAAAGGTTCTCCCAGCCCCACCCCTTGCGGCATGCTAACAAAGTTTCAATACTCAAAACCCAAAAATTACATCCAAGTATGCTTATATTTTTTAACATATTTAGCCTTATAGCAGAGGTTACATGATGTTACATGCAAAACATTATCAACCTATCTTAACCTTTTTTGAATTCAAAATGATCCCTTTCTATTCATGGCCACCTACTGTAAAACGTCCTAACCCTCAGGAATGCCTACTGACATTTGTTTAAATTTTCTCCACACACACAACCATCTTCCCATGAAAATAATTATGTGTCTTTTTCTGTACCAAACTAGATTTGACCAATACATTTTCAGCAGAACTAATTTCTACTTTGATTTTATAGTTAGAACGGGACAAAATTAATGTAACTTCTCAATTGTAAATATCACAAAAAATTGTGCTTGATCGAATCCATATTCTGTTTTCAGTTCTCTATATTATAAAAGTTTTCTTTGAATTCTGTGATTAGGATTTCAGAAAATTATAGTGGGGTCCAAAAGTCGCACACCTTTTGTGAGGTTTTCTCAAATTACTGTCACAGCATATAGTTCATTCAAATATCAATACACGTATGCTCCTAATACAGTGTGAATTATTTTGGTCTTTTAACAACTAAGACCAGATGTTGACTTTATTAATATGGTCGTTATAACTTTGAAAAAGTTATGTAAGATTGTGTAATCTTGTTTGAGAAATATCATTTGACTAAAAATTTGTATTAGTTTTTGATAAATGATGAAACGAATAGTTTTTGGTAGTGGACTGGAGTAGAGTAGAATAGAGTAACAAAATCAGACACATATCGATGGAATATTTCACATGAGTATTTGTCTCGTCATCGCTCCTCTCCTCTTCTTTTCTGCACTTTACTCTTGCTTCCATTGTCTCTGTCTCTCTGCAGCCTTATTACTCCACCAGAGTGAATGCAGCAGACATTGACAGCAGAGTAAAACTGCTGGACCAGACAACAGAGGGAGAAACGGAAGCACAGGGACAGAAGAGCAAGGCAGGCTTCTGGGAGGAGTTTGATGTAAGTTTTGAGAAGGACAAGAGCAGGAAATAGGTTTTCTATTTCTCACCATGCTCTTTTATCTGGTCTGAGCATCACGTGTGCACTGTTTTAACCATATTATCAAAATGGGTGTGTCATAAAGTGGGGAAAAGAAATAATGCATAAAGACATTTTACTCATCTTGACTGTTTGTTGTAGCCTTTTACATGTCATGGCTTACTGTGGATGAGATATTATAAAGTAGAGGCAGTATATTACCATCTAGTGGTAGAATGCAGTACTACACAATCATCTTACTTTATAGTCTCTCTCTCTCTCTCTCTCTCTCTCTCTCTCTCACTCACTCACTCTCTCTCTCTCTAGGCTCTTCAAAAGTTGGAGGCAAAGGTGAAAAAAAGCAGAGAGGAGGGTCAGAGGCCAGAAAACAAAAGCAAAAATCGATACAAGAACATTCTTCCCTGTGAGAGTTTTTCAATATAATTAATATAATCTTAACAAAATCTTGTGACTTAATCCACTATTTTACAGTACTAACTTTTAACCAAATGTTCTCATTCTCTCCCTCTGCCACCATCGCTATGCTCCACAAGTCAATGACACCAGGGTTGTCCTGCAGAACACTGATGTCAATGTGGTTGGTTCAGATTATATCAACGCCAACTATGTGAAAGTAAGTATCCAAATTCACTGGCCCCAGTAACAAAAGAACTACAAAAACACAAAATAAAAGAAGCATAGAAAAGAAAACTGACACTTTTCAAGTATTCAATCTCTGCATTATTTGTCTTGTCGGTCATGAGAGCTGATTGTTGAATTGTTTGTTTGTTTATTGAAGTGCCTTCACTGGAGCATCCTCTGTTTCTAGAATACGCTGTGGGAGTCAGGAGATCAGAAAGTGTACATTGCTACCCAGGGATGCCTCGCAACAACTGTCAATGATTTTTGGCAGATGGTGTGGCAGGAGAGGACAAGGGTGATCGTTATGACAACAAGGGAGGTCGAGAAGGGACGGGTCAGTCTCCGGGTCACTTTCTGAAAACGTGTGCAAATGTGCAAATTTCTTCTTTTATGAACATTCCTGAATGATTTCCATCATTTAAAAACTAAAGTCAGACAATTTCTGTCACAGTCAGATTCTGAAACAGGTATGCATGGCTTTATTACCAGTAGATTAGACTACTGCAATAGCCTCTTTTCAAATCTTCAGAAAAAAGTGTGGGGTGTCTTACGATTCTTCTGCTTGTCTGCAAAGCCTTAAATGGCCCTGACCCACAATACATTTCTGACAGTTGTTGGAATAGTCTGCGGACCTGAGGTGTGTCCCAACACCAACCTCTTTAAAAAGCAGGCTTAAATAATTTATTGTCTGTAAAGTCTTTGACACAGCTTTTGACTTAAGTAAAGCACAGTGCGCATTAAATGTGCTATACAAATAAAGTTTGACTTGACTTACTTGCATTTTTGTGCAGAATAAATGTGTGCCATATTGGCCAGAACTTCAGAGCACCAAAGAGGTGGGGCCGTATGTGGTGACCTGTGTGTCAGAGAGAGATGCTGCTGATTACAAAGTCCGAATCCTGGAGATCGCCCCTTTGGCCCAGGTGACCTCCAAACACCAACCTCTGGCATTATCACACATTATCACTAACCTGTGTGCATGTAGCTGACGTAAAGCCACCCATTTCTGTGTGTGTGTGTGTGTGTGTGTGTGTGTGTGTGTGTGAAAAATATTTTTGTTCGACCTGCAGTTTGGTTTTTGTAACACATTCAGTTTTCAATTTTGTGCTTTTTTAACTCTACCTCAGTCAAATTCGGCCCGCACCATTTGGCACTACCAGTACCTGAGTTGGCCTGACCACGGTGTCCCCCAGGAACCTGGTGGGGTCCTCAGCTTCCTCACTCAAGTGAATTCCAAGCAGGCCGAGTTTTCAGATGCTGGGCCAATGGTCATCCATTGCAGGTAATGGACAGCTGTTTAAGCCCAAAGGCTTCAAGGGGCAGAAATTGTGTGATGATTTCGAACAGATTTCACAGCTTGTACCACCTGTCAGCGGTCTAATCCAAACCATTGAAATATGATGTAAATGTCAAAAATGCACGAGAGTCCAATGGGAAAATCTATGTTTTTTTTCTCAATTCCTGAAAAACGTTTTTGGAGAAAAGAGGTTTTTGCAGGACATGACAATATGTTTCCCATGAGGAGGATTTTACCAAATGGTGGGTCAGACCACCAGACCACGCGTGTGTATGTTGTCTTGGGGCTTGAGGAAGACTTCTCTACTTGTATGGCTTTGTTAAAAAAACATTGGTTTCTTATTTTTTGTTCTATTTTTCACTAAGATCAGGCTTGACAGTGTATGAAGTCTTTAAGGTTTAAGATTACAGTTATCTTATTTTCAGGATTAAGATTAGTAATAGCAGAACTAAAGGTTTTGAGTCAACTGACTGTTTATCCTTTTGGAATTTCCCTCTTGTGATTTGAGGAAAACTGAGGCTACTTGTGTTTTTTTTTGGTTTGAGTGATTATGTTATCCTCACACTATATAAATATTTTGGTATGTACACAGTTCACAAAGCTGTACAACATTAATAATCTCTCCCTTGTCATTTTTTTCCTTTAACAACTCCTCATGTCTCCTCCTTTCTCCTCCTTTTCAAATCCACTGTGCAAAGTGACCAAATGGTGCTCAGTATGTGTGACGTGACCAACCCTTACCTTCAGTAAGAATGTGAAATGTCACCACTGCATTCATGATCATTACACATGCTCTCATAGCGAGTCTAGAAACAAAAGACCCCCACTGATCCCCCCCAATGAACTTGCCTTTTTTTGCCTTTTTTTCAGCCCAGACATCCAATTCTGCTGTTGTTGAACTGCTTTGTGTTTTAACCTTGATTCTGCTATGAATCTCCCCAGTGCTGGGATAGGTCGAACGGGCACCTTCGTGGTGATTGACATGATCCTCGAGACCATTGACACTCTAGGTAATAAGCTTGACTGTTAAGGGGATCGCTCGCTCTCAAGTTCTTCAGATACAGTAAAAGCAAACTAATCAAGGATACACCATGTACATTTTTCCTTTATTTATTCTCGTACTCCTCCCTTCCTTCACTCCCACTCCCCCTCCCTCCACCCTTTTCTTCCTCCCTCTCTCCAGGCCTAGACTGTGACATTGACGTCCAGAAGTGCATCCAGATGGTCCGGGAGCAGCGCTCTGGCATGGTGCAGACTGAGGCCCAGTACAAGTTCATTTACCTGGCTGTGTCTGAGCACATACAGGCTGCCAAGGCCCACGGCAGTGCCTCCGTGGTAAGCTGGGGTGGTTTTCGCCTGTGTGGCTGAAGTTTAGATTTGTGTCAGGAAAACAAGACAAAACGAGGCTTCAGGGTCATGGAGATGTGTATGTCAGTAGACCTTTGCACTTATTGACTGTTGTTTTGAACACTGGGGCTGGCTAGTTCACCCCTACAGACTGTCTTGTTATCAAAGGGAGCATTGTGAAAGATGAATGTTGACATGGACATAGACTAAACTAATACCATGACCTCACTCTGCATTCAGCAATTCTATATCCGCCCAGCCTCAACGATCTCTCTCTTTCCTAGGGAACTGAGACAGAGTATGGAAACCTACAACTCAAACACCAACCAGCAAGCAGGAAGGTCTCAAAGTGAGTGTGTGTGTGTATGTGAGAGGGAGTGAGAGAGAATTGGATGTCCCACATTCCCATCTCGCCTCTAAACCACACACTGAATTCCCCACTTGGTTTAACATTGTCTCAGTCACTGTCTTCACCCTTATGTCAGCAGTTTTTGGAGGAACAGCCAGGTTGCACCAAGTCATGATTTGTACAGAGAGGGAGTTGTGGGTGGAGGGAGGAAGGGAGGGAGGTCGTAGCTGCAGCTGGTTTCCCCCTCACTTTCAGTAAAATCCCCTTTGGGCCTGGGGACTGTTTAGCTAGATACTCTGCTTGCGTCTTTTCTGCCTGTCTCCATTCCTCTGTTGTCAGAATAATGGGTATTATTCTTTGTGTGACCTCTGCGCTAGGGGGGCCCTACTGTATGCACTGCACTATGCTATGATAAACCAATTAGGAAAACAAAACAACACACACACTAACCACTTCAGTCCCAATCGTGAGGAACTTTGACCTATTTGGAACACCCTTTGATTTCGTCAGACCATATTCAAGCCCATTTTTTAATTCTGCTGTGGTTGGACCCAGAGAAGGGTAGACACACACACACCTGTACAGGCCTGTAATGTGTGATTGTCACGCAGGCTTGGCTGGCTCCCAGCTTCGAGTGATTGATTTATGTTTGGTTGGTCTACTTAATTAAATGGTTTTCATCCAGGTGCCCTATTCAGTAACCTCTCCTATGCCTTTTGACTCACTTTGAACAGAAAGCTGTCTAACCAGTCTGGATTGCTATGTAAAACTAAAAAAAGGTTGAATCTTCTGAAGAAATATCCATCCCTGTTTTCTTTGTCTCTTCCCAGAAGCAAGGACGACATTTATGAGAATCTGTCGAAAGGAAAGAAAGACGTGAAGAAGCAGAAATCAGAGGAGAAGAAGAGCGGCTCAGTGAGGAAAAGATAGAACCGAAGAGGTCGACATATTTTATCAAAGCATATCATATTATTATATTGATGCAGTCAATCTTCTATTACAGAATTTTTGTCTTTCAAGTGGGACATTACACATTTTTAAATGAAGGTTTAAAGAGGCACAACAACCCATTGATATTGCATAGGAGGAATGTTAATGCAAACATGATTGACACATTTGTTGAAAATAAAGGCAGAACATGTGTGTAAAGTTTGTCCTTTTATTGTCTTTTTTATTTCAATTATTACACTGAAGCCACCACAAACATTATTCACTATTTAGGATGGGGGTTGATTTATCTCTCATGAGTTACTCTTGTGATCAGAAGGTCACCAGTTCAAGCTCCCAGACTGATAAAATGTGATCAACCAACAACAAATTAGACTGCCATGTTTCATGTTTTGATTCATGTTTGATTCATGTTCACACAAGGGGTTGAGTTTAGCCAAGTCTCACTATACTGTACATCACACTGACCAATAATTCTCCTCAAACTTTCTGATACGTGCTTTCTTCTCTCGTGTTTCTTTTTTTTTTTTATAAATCTTTTTTAAATCTTGCATTTAGACTCCTACTGTGCTAATAATTATGTGTGTAATATGTGTGATTTGTTGCCCAGGGCTTGATCCAGAGTGTTGATCCAGAGTGTTGATCCAGGTATGTGGATGTGTAACAGGGTATCGCATACAAGCTCCGTCGACTTTCCTTATCGGCCACATTTTGGGGATCTGACCGCCTTTGACTGCAATTGATCGCTCGGAAACCATTTGTAAAGATAAATTAACTCAACCCCCATTCCCATTTTCTCTGCATGTGGCCATACAGAAAGCGTCTGAGGAGGGCAGGGGGAGGGGATCACTGTTAGCTCCTGCGGAAAGGAGCCGCTTTAAACGTTTGCATGAATCCTGTGGGAGTTGCCTGAGCGGAGTCAAAATCATTTTGCGCTTTCCGTGTGGAGCACAGCTTGCAGAAGAGCGGAACCAATTTACAGGATTGTGCAAAAAGAGGCGATCTCGGTGGATGCTTTATTCGCAAACGTACAATTTCTCTTTCGTTTCCCGTCCAAAGGTTACAGGAGTAAAAGTGATATCGAACAACGCTGCAGCTGAAATTAACGAGAACAACATTAGGAAAAGCGAGGCAGAAGGAAAGTTGTATTGGATTTCAGTGCGGTAGAAACAATGTCCAGACCTAATTACTCTGGGACGTTTCATATGGTTACTCAAGATAATATGAACTGCTACCTCGCAGCTTTGGGTAAGATTGTTCACTTTAGTCGCATCGATGTACCTTTTCCATTTTGTTTTAGTCTCTCCTAGTATTAAACCCCTCCTCTCCTAGCACACACGCTCACGCTGCAGCCTTTTGTTGCTTTCTTGTGTTTTAGATTAGTTCAGTTTAGCATTGCATTACTTCATGTCTCTGCTGTAAAGCAGGTTGCTTTGAGATAATATACTTTTATCACCATTTGGACCATATTTATTTGTAACGCCACATCAGTGTAATGGAAATTATGCCACCTTGTCCCTTAAATGACCCCGGACACACGCGCGGAAAGGATGAGAGGATTTGTAACCTACTGTGTGTGTATGCTGTGGTATGACTCAGACAAAGTACACTTGCAAAGTATATTTTATATTTATGTATTTCTTTTTCTCAACACTCTTTTTATTTCAGACATCAATGCTGTCATAAGGAAAATAGTGTGCTTGTTGAGGCCCACTAAACAGATCAGCCATGACCCTGCAACAGGGGCTATGACGATCCGCACACTCACCACCTTCAGGAACTTTGACATGGATTTCATGATTGGACAGGAATTCACAGAAGACCTGGGGCCTGTTGATGGACGTACCTGCCAAGTGCGTGTGCATGCATACATGGTTTTTTTTTTTTTGTTTTTTTTGTTTTTTTTCTTGAATGTGCACACTAACTTGTTTTGGGTGTGTGCAAGATCGTGATGATACTGCTTATTAAATTACTTGTCATACAAGTTTGCTTTCTTCTCTGGTTGTGGAGAGAGAGAGAGAGAGAGAGAGACCGTCTGTTGTGGTCTGCCAAACGGCTTGCCTCTCTGTGTGTGGGCTACTTTACATACGAATGGCACACACTAACACACAGCATCTCTGTGTTTATGCAGACAACAGTCGACTGGGAAGGGGACAAGCTGGTGTGTGTACAGCGAGGCGAGAAGGAGGGAAGAGGCTGGACACACTGGCTGGAGGGTGATATGCTACATTTGGTAAGGATGTATGGTCAGAGTGAACAAGAAGGGAGGGAGGAGGAGGGAGATGGAGAGCGGAACAAGGAAAGGAAAGAGAAGGGGAAAAGATGCTGAAATTGATATGCATGCTGAATGAGGGAGAACATGCAACTCAGATTGGTTTTGGAAGTTATTCAGTGCCTTATTTTCTCAAGCTTGCATACAGTATACTGTGTGTTTCTGGAGCCTCATCTATACATGACAGAAAGAGAAGTGCGACCCAACCAAGGAGGGCAAATTGGGCAAAAAACTCATGAACGCACGTTTCAATAAGGTGCTTACCATAGCTAAGGAACTTGAGGATTGGACCTTCTCCTAAAGTTGGTCTACATTCAATCTCTTGTAGCTTGTAGACTACTCGTCAATACTGATTAAGGTTTCAATCAGTGTGGTTCCACTAAATAGCTCTTGCAGGAATTTTAATACCTCTCTAGCTGTGAGAAGCAAAGGGAAAACATTGTGGTGTTGATCTTTTGTTGAAATCCAAGAGAAAATGAGGAAAGAAATGCCAGTAAGGATCAGGCATTAAAGGGTGGATTTTAGAACTTACACAAGGTAGAAGAAGGGGGTAGTGAAAGACTCATGGGGAGTGAATGGGGGAGACCAGGGAAAGGGGGTGTGGGCTGAAGAGGAGGAGAAGATGGGTAGATGGTGAAAGAGGGAGAGAGGATTACAAGGTCAAGGGATGAGGAGAACAAGGAAAATGGCTGTGTTTTGGATACAGTCCCAGATTGGTGAACCGCTCATTTAATTCTCCTTTGATGTGCCAATCAAAGTGTCTCATTGATGATTTGCCCCCCCTTCCTTTCTTCCACAACTGCCCTTTCCTTGACACTCTTTTTCTTTTTTTTTCTTTTTTTTTTTCCCCCCTCTGCAGGAAATGAGAGTTCAAGACGTGGTTGCCAAGCAAGTCTTCAAGAAGGCTGAATGAAGCCATTGGAAAGGGGTTATACTCAATAACTCTTAAAAGAAATTGGCCTGGTACTTGGCATAAGGAGTGCAATGGCTTTTTCTTTTTATTCTTAAAATCAACAATGTCTCGAAACATCACCTGATGTATAAGACCGAAGACCCAATTGAATGACTTTACATTAACAAAGCCTGTGTTTCCACTGATGTGCACTTATGTCCATATCACTGTGGAAACACTGTTACATATGTTGAATTATATGTTTGATGGTACTAAAAGTGACAAACCTAGAGAATCGGTACAGAGCAGAGTGACTTGTGTAAACATTCCCAGCATATTTCCCATATTCCACTATCTTCCTTCCCAATGTTACAAACAAATCCTTTGTGTGTTGTGCTTCACTGCTGCATGTTTAAATACATCATATCAAGCTCCAAACTCCAAAGTGTTATTTTTCAGGAAATCATTTTCCCTTTTTGTGTCATTGCTCCCCTATGTTCAACATTTCATGGAGGCTAGCTATTATGAGTGTTCAAGGGCCAAAGTTTGTATTGTTTTGCATGTATTTTAAGCAAGGGAAATAGTGATGTTATAGTGTTTTTTTTGGTCTCGTCTATTATCTCTGTTTGTCCACGGACAACAATAATATGCAATGAAGGGAGTATTTTCCTTTTAAAAGTTAAGATGTGTGGGTAACAGTGATAAATGTTTACAGAAACTGAGAGCGACCGTGATTGCTCATATTTCCTCTCCTGTTATCTCAGCATGACTTAATTATCTTATGTGTTGATCAGTCGTGATTTCTCCTTCTGACATTGTCGATTCCATTTTAGTCTGTCTGCACTTTGGTTACACTCTCAGGCTTACTAGGCTTGCGTCTCATGAAGGCAACAGTAACGAGACAAAAGTTGTATCTTGATAACGAGATAGCTAAGTCATGATCTCCAAATAATGGGATTAAAAAATATGAGCAACCATGGCCGCTGTTGGCTTCTGTAAATATTCTCTAGTTGTAGAGGCAACACAGGACCACACCATCTAACTACTGTTTTCTCAGTAAAGTCCTGGAGGGGGCACCAAACATTCAACAGCTACCCTCAGCTCCAGAATGCCACTACTGGCTATTGTGGGTATACTCACTCTGACTTTGTAAGTTTTGGCGTAAATGGGTACAGTTGAAAATCTGTGAAGCAAAATGGTCTAGCATATGTCTATACTTTCCTTCTACTTATCCACTATAGATCCTATGAACAAAATGCACCAAGGAGGGAGTTATGTCCCACACCACTCATCCTCCTGTGGCTCTGAATGGGTCCTGAGGGAGTTTCTGGTGCAGTTTCCTGCGTTTCCAGTGATGTGATTGGATTCACCAAGTTGGACTGAAGCTGCCAGTGGTGTTCTGGGAAGGCCGCTCTCTACAATTTCTTGTGTGCAGCAACTGACCACCTTATCATCTGGAGATGATAAAAATCATAGGTATAATACGTATAGAAATTGGTGTGAATTTGTAATTGAGTTGTATTGTGCATCACTATTCAGAGGTTGTCACCTGAGTCAAAAAGCGCTGGCTCAAAGCCCTTCTCACAGCTCTCCTGGTAGTGGCCGTTCCATTCAGTGGATGGTAAATGGAGCTCCACTGGATCGTCAGAGGCTGAAGGCACTAGCTCCACTGCAGCATCAGGAACACTAGAGAACACTACCAGACAGAAAACACCAGGGTCAAAAACATAGTTTTTGTCCCTTCATAGTTTCTTTCCCTTCCTTGGGCAGCAGGAAAGCCTGGCTGTTGCACAGATTGTAACTGAAAGGCTGCAGGTTTGATCCCTACAACATTCAATGTGTTCATCAGCATATGTGCTGTTGAACTGTTCTTGAACAATATACTCATCTCCTACCTGCTCATTTGTTATGAGTCACACTGGATAAGCTAAATACCTAAAAAAAAAATCCCTCTTTAAAGCAGTCTGACACAATGCTGAGTGAGAATTCTGTAGACTGTGCTGACATTTCTCGTTTGAGACAGGAAGTGTCAGATTAACAGAACAAAGATGGTTGTTTCTGAACAGGACCCTAGACCTTCTCTTGGTCAATTCTGTTTAAACCGTTAATTCCAGTAGTAACACGTTGCTTTACTGTAAATATCAACAGATGAAATATAACTGACATTCAAACCACTCAGTGATGCAACTATAATCTACCAAAAATGGCTCACTCTGAGTTAGATGCTTGTGAAGTGCGTATCACATGTTCAGAATAACTGTGTCAGAGTGTGGTACAGGATGTGGTTTCCAACTCTCATGCTCTCTCTCAGTCTCTCATGCTCATCATGCTAGTTTATTGGCTGTCCTACTGTCAGACAGTGAGCTATCTGGGCACTGATCAGTGACTATCTTGTTGGTAGAGTGCATGTGTTGTGAGTTTGTGCGAAATCAAAGAGTGCATTACTTCTCTGGGAATCCCTAAACTGCAGAGCACACTATTTGAATTGATATGTGTGAACCACGCATGCAAGGATCTTCTCGAAGAGAGTGAATCACTTTACCTTACTCATGTTTCCGCTCAACTAATTTAGAGGAAATGGTGGGAGGGCATACTCTATGTCTGAGACACATATGCAACGACCTATTTGCCTTTGAAGCAAATTGCATCTGACATTTGTGTCGTAAAATATCCATGCTATCTGTGTGTCGGGAGGCTTGGGCACCCATTTATTGTATCTTCAGAAAGGTCATCCTAACTAGAGACCGAGAGAGAACACACCTACACTGGTGATGCACAGTTCGCACCTGTTCTATATGATTTGCGTTTTGTCCTCCAATAGATGATACCAAGCAGGATGAGTGAGGTCAGCACTAGTCCTGACCATAGGCTTGCAGGTAACATCCAGGGGCACTCTGAGATAAAGGGGGAGAGAGAAAGAGAGTTTTTTGGGAAACAAATACTTAATTAGCATTATTTTGAAATAAGTAATAAAATGAAATAAACATTTTTAAAAATCTAACTTTTCCAACACAAGAAGAACTGTTCATGTGTGGGCAGTTATGGTAAAGGTACGTGAAGTGTAGAGTGCACTCCTTATTTTTGGTTCCTAGTAATCTTGGGTGATAGGAATTGAAGGTTATTCTACTGTTGCACTGGATGGGAGCATCAGCTAAATTCTTAAAATAAATGCAATTTTAAGGTAACTAAAAATAGCTTGAATGTTTGGATGTTTGAAGTTCAGTACTGACAATCACTGTCTTATCATGGCTCCACTATCATGAAAATATTTTTTTTGAAAATTGAAAGATCTTAAGATCTGAGGACATGCCATATGCTCCATACGAACCATAGGCTAGAGTTATGACAGGAGACCTACGAGATATGAAGCGACCACACACAGCATCAGCACTTGGAGTTCCAGGAGTTTTCAGCACCCTCCCCAAGTTTTCACAGCTGGAACAGACATACAGAGGGAAACATATAAATAGATAATAGTATATCTGCCATCACTAAATGGGAAAATAAAAGAGATTTTCCATTTGGTCATGTCTGTCCCATTGAAACCCATTGAAAAGGATCAAAATCCTGTTTTCAAATTCAACCCCCACAATCCTGGCTACTGATACTGAAGATTTCTGAGAAAAAGAATACACTGAGGCAGGCTCAAGAAAGGGGGAGGAGTGAAAACAGATGTTACTATACTGTTGCTACAGTGTCGATGAAACAGGTGTGATGGAGGGATGTTTCAGGTGTATCGATTTGGGATGACAACCGAAACAAAATGTCTACTTTATGTCGATGGATGAACTAATGAATGGTGTCTACTGGAGGCATATTGTTCTGATAATAACAACAGTAATAGTTGAGACACAAGCTGACCTGGTATGTGTTTGACAGGGTGAGTGGGGATCCGATACGTTGCTGTAGGTCCCATTTTGACACGGAGCACAGACTGTATCTCTCATAAGAGTGGCTGGAACAAGGAACAAGTTGTGACGTCATTTCAGTCACAGTGCTGTGGCTGGCTGTTAAAAACACTTGCTAACTGGGTCCATGTATAAAAGTATTTTATAATCACAGCACCCACCTTTAACCTTGACCCCTTCGCCCTCAGGGCAGTGGGTCGCAGGTTGGCAGTGTTCACAGCCGAGCTCATTACAGTAGAAGCCAGTCTTACACTCACACTGGGTGTCCTCATCAGCCGTACAATCCTTTACTGTCCTCTGGTTGTTCCCTGAGAGGGGGATAGAGAGATGGAGAGAGAGACAGAGAGAGACATAGTGGATGAGTAAAAAGGGAGAAGGAGGAAGTTACACTTAAGTTAAAGAGAAGTTACTAGGAAGATTCGTCAGGGTGTTTAGATGAAGGCAGAACACCAAAACATCTCTCGATGAACTCCAAATAAAGGCAGAGGGTGGGGAGAGGAAGGGATTGTGTGAGAGTGAGTAAGAGAGAGAGAGAGTGTGTGTCTGTGTGTGTGAGACTTACTGGAATAGCAGACCCTACATATTTGACAGTGAGTCAAGTGATTTTTTGTGGCTGTGTAAAACCCACGCCGACATTCGTCACACTCAGTCTTCTTAGTGCCGTCACAGTCATTGCGGATGTACTTTCCTGATGTTGGGTGTGAGACAGACTGGTTGAGATCAGGTGGGTGAATATTCACTCGGGCAGTTCATACAGATAGATATACTGTATATGTTCACATACATACTGTTACTTTCCCATTCAAACTGTCCTAGACACAAATGATTTGTTGTCCATAGACATAAAGAAGGAAACAATGACAATAAAGAGTAGATAATAAAGATAATAAAGAGTTGGTAGTAAGAGTTAAGCAGCACAGTAAAGTCAGACTGACCTGCGGGACAGCGATCACAGCATCTCTTCCCATCTTGAGAAAGGTACACATCATCACTTTTGCAAACCAACTTAGCCATTTGTAGCACATGCGACAGCAGCCTTTACCTGTGTGTAAAATCTCTAAGCTTTAATCTATGAAGGCTGCCCCCCCCCCCA
>OOFE01036401.1:0-14305 GCA_900323365.1 Monocentris japonica | reverse complement strand
GGTCGTGGAGGAAGATGTTTATACATCTATAGAAAATGCTTGTGTATTTATACTGACACACACACACACACACACACACACACACACACACACACACACACACACATATATACATATATATATATATATATATTACACACACAAATGAGATCAACTCAGCATTCCCTATTTACACCCTCACAAAGAAGTCAATGCACTAGCTCAAAAGAAGATACTATAGCCTATACTGCCAAGCACATAATGCACTGTCAAATTGAAAAGAGCACTGCCAAGCAATTTAGACACACTGTAAAACATTTTCATCTGAACGACTTACTTATTTTGGTTGTGAGCTAATGTAGTAGTTTAAACTTGCAATCCATAGACATTTTAACTACAACCATTCACTGAACGACACAAATCACAGATAGAGTAGAAATAACTTGATATCATATTGAGTGACTTGACTCATCATAACATCTGTTTGTGATCACCTTGCTAGTAGATGATTGAATTACAGAACATGTTGAACCAAGTATTAAGAGTACTTGCAGATTTGTCTTACTAAAACAAGCCTTTAGAACAGTTACTGTTACATCCCAGCATCCATTATTTTCTATGAACCATTCATCTGACACAGAAGACGGACAATGAATAAATGTGTCTTGAGTATGTTATTTAATGTGATGGTCTATTTGAAGAAAAATATTGTAACACAACCATTGATGAAAGTGGCATTTTAAACTGGTCCATTAATGTTAAAATAATAACACTTGTCACTAAGTTGAATAAGTCTGTGCACAGACTTGATGCGCCACACTCATGGGACTTCTCATTGTATGTTAGAAAAGAACTTACCCAATGGTATCTGCCTACAGGTCTACTGCAAAAGGTTAAAACAACAGTGAAAACGTTATACAATCAACAGTACATGACCTGATCATTCTTTCACTGAGTTGGGACTATGGAGTCAGTTTGACTGAGATGCTATGTTATCTATGGTTTTGCCTTGATTCCCTGTACAAAATGTAAGTTGAACTGATAAGCAATGAAATGTTGATCTAGTACACGACTAAACGCCATAGTAAATTGATGGCATTTTTATTCACTTGACTTTCCAACCACACAGCTGATTTACTTGATTGCAAGTTGAAGTGATTCATATTTTTTCAGTGTACAAAACCAATATTTATGACCATTGATAAAGGGAAGAAGACGTTACTGCCATACATCTTCAAGCTCACAGTCCCAAAACAACTCACTGTTATCATGAATGTATACTGTATAAAGAGATTCATTCAAGCACTCGCTCACATAAACTGCCATGCAGACACACACACACACACACACACACACACACACAGACATACACACACCTTGACAACCAAAGTGCTCTCTCTTATATGGACTTCAATAAGAGGCAGGGAACGCTGCTGTCACTGGGGACAAAAGATAGCAAGAGGCGTTGCAGATTTCTTGACAATATTTCTGAGGGAATAACTGTGAAAATCTGGGCATGGACTTGTTACAGTGCTGTACATGGACTGCTCTTCACTGCTTTAACTGAGATCCAGGTGGACTGCGAATGAACTGAAAGGAACACAAATAAACCTTATAAAGGATAAATGGCCATGAAGGAACAGCTGCTCATGAAATAAATAAAACATTGAAAGAGAAACTAACATATATCTAAGAGGAATTATAACGGTGTGATGGAAGCAGAGACAAGCCTACCAATTCTCCAGACCCTTTCATTGGAGACAATTTTGAAAACTGTCTTATAGCGACATGCTGTGGCCGGAATACTGAATTACATACGCTTCGAATATTGTACAGTATGCTGTTAACGAAATCTAGCTTTGTATTGCTTAGTCTTTTCTACCATTATGATTAAACGCAGTTATAGCTGATATTTACTATTATTAAACTATAGTATTCTTCTCATTCGTCATGACAATTATTATATATGTATTACCAATAAGTTAAATAATTATGAACAAGGGAAGTGCCGTTTGAGGTTGAAATTATTTTGTAATTTTATTTTATCAGAGAGAATTAATAAAGTATATATCTATAACATTACAGTATTCATGTTCTCTCTGTCTGTCTCGCTTTCTCTCTCCCTCCTAGTCCCTCCCTAGTCCATCGTTTATTTTTTAATTCAATTCAGTGGGTGCTTTATTACCCTGACACAAATCTTCCATATATTGCCAAAACAGAAGCTAACAAATGAATTTATTCACTATAAAACAATGACAATCCAATACAAACAGAATTGATACTTCATTCAGTGCCGTTACCCATTTCCCTTAATATGTGACAACAATCAAAACATTTTGTAGCTGATTAAGACCATTTTTAGTCTTCTTGACACATACTGGGAATATGGAACTTTTTAAACACGGGTTATATTTTACTTATTTTGTCAAAGCAGGTCACTCACATTCCTTCATATCTCTCACAGTGAGAGGTGAGATTAGCCTGTTTCTCTGTCTCACTCTAATTTGCCATCTGATTTCGGCAGCCCGCTGAGTTGGTTTTTGCCGTTTATAACTAAATAACAACGTATGCCATTAATAAGGTGGACTTTATTTTTCCTCCAAAGTGTAATGAAGTGTGTTTAATCTGGTTAAAGACCAGATCATTTCCCAGGTTTACATCACTAAATCCCACCTGCTCATTCTCTCGCGATATTTGATGATAGCACCATGGACAGTGACTTGACAACAGTTTCAAAAATCAACGGATTTGCGAGTCAGTTTTCTATATTTTTTCAATAATTTTCGAATGGTTAGCTGATTTTTTGTATACTAAACGTAAACACAATTGTTCAACATGGTTTTTTGAGCTAGGTTACCTAGATAGATAACTTTATAGATAGATAGATAACCGTTAGATAACTTTTGACTTCTGCTGCGAACATTTAGAAAACCAGGACTCAGAACCAGAATGTCACTTAGAAGGTGATGCAAGCTAGCATTAAGTTAGCTAAGTAACTTAATATTGTCACGCGTACAATATGACAAAGTATACCGTATTTAACTCGAAAACATGGTGTACATTTTTGTCTTTTACCATAACTTTTATTTCTTTGAGTCAGTCAACTAAGCTCAGTACTCCTCAATTACTTTTGCCCAGCTCAAATCGTGTCAACATAAATTTCACAATTACAGCCGAAAAGGGCTGTTATGAATGGTGAGTTGTAACGTTAGGCGTGGCTGCTTCCAGGCTGTTTAGACTGAAACGTGAACAGAGAATATAGTCTTGTGGTAAGAGGGTCTGATGTAAAATGCACACCCCTTGTCTGCCTGCCTGCCTGTTTGTGTGTGTGTGTGTATTTTCAGGGAGTCCTCCAGACCTGAGATAGTCAGTGTGCAGCCTCTGTCTGAGTCCAATCCTCCCTATGTGCTTCAGTCCTCTACCTGTAGCCAGCAGGTCCTAGTATCGGCTCTGGCAGTATGTTCTCCACCGGACACCAGCCGTAGTACCAGCACCATACGAGCACAGGACTCTGGTGAGGGGACACATAGGGAGTGTGGGAGAACGGTTTACATATGGGATTGTAAAGGGTCAGTATTCAGGCATTCAAAAAGAAGGAGAAACAAGTGCAAGGCAATGCAAAGAAAGAGCTTCCGTGATTGTGTGTGTGCGCGCGCACGTGTGTGTAGAGCATAGGTAGTGCAAACAGAAGAATTCAGTTACACTCTGATGACTCAGTGTTAGTGCAGGTGCAAGGAATTACAAAATCAAAAACATATTTGTCCAAATTTTTGCTGGACAAAAATACAGCCCAAATTATGACATTTATTTACTAATAGACATAATGACATCCTTAAAGGTGCAAATGCACAAGGAAAAGAAACCCCTTTTATACTTACTAGAAGGGCAGGCATCTACACGTGCTAAGACACTGCAGTATTTTCATTAGGTCCTTGTTAAAGTTATTTTGCCTGCTGGGACTGTCTTTCAGGGAATTGGAAGGGTTTTTTGTAATTTCAATTTCAATTGAATTTGTGAAAGCTAGTATAAGGTGTGTTTCAAGTTTTCTGGTTTCCTGATGAGTTAAGTTTTATTGTGTCATTGTATAGTGTCATTTTACAACATTATGTTGTTGTGATTAGGTTTTGCATTTTGTTCTTTGGACTTCTTCATTCCAAGTGGGCTAAATCCTTTGATGAGGATATAACCATAACCATGTTACCATAGAAGGCCTTGCTAAGTGTATGTTATCAATAACGTTAGTTGTTAAATTATAGAGAACTATTATTGGTTTATTATTGGTGATTTGTTTGTTTATTATTGGTGATTTGTCTTACCAAATGATAACATCATTCACAGCACGTTCACAGCTGGCAAGCATGCAACTAGTGCTAAGCTAGTTTTCACTTGTTCTCTCTTTCTTTTCCTTGTACAGTATTTGTGTACTAAGACCAACTTTTGTCACTATGGCTTTTTGTAAATGAATGTGATTATTTTGGCTAGATTTTTGTTCTACTGCTACTATTACTTTATAGGAGACAGATAGGCACATTAGCTTCAGTCTCATTTAACCAAGGATGAAACTGACTTAGGATGAAACTTGTCTACTCAGTGTAGGTGTACATGGGCAATCAAAATGTACCAAACTAAGTATCTACTTTATAATTTCTCAGTTACTGGCCACACCTTAAGGTGCACAGTCATAGTGAGTCCATTTCAGAAGATTCACATTGTCACCACAACTCGTCATGTGTTCACTGATGACCCGCCTCTGGAGCTGTCCGTCACAGTCCTGGACTCAGAAGGTGCCTTTCCCCTCATTGAGGTCTACTTATTGGTTGCTTATAGTTGGGTTTAAATTAATAAATTAAATTAAACACTTCCATTCATTCATTCACAAATATGATTGGCCCAAATGTGGCCACATTCTAATCTTTAGGTAATTGTCAAGTATGTAGGACTTGATGTTGTATAAATCCAGCCTGTTGTGTATTTAGCCCAGGGTGAAACTGAAACAGTGCAAAAGATGTGTGAAAGCCAGCTAGCCTGAGGCAATGTTCTGCCCTGGGCACAGCAGATACCCAGATGTGATGAGCTTGTTATCTGTGTTATTTACTGGCAAGCTCTACTGCCCCAGGGGCTTTCATCATCTCTCTCAGGCAATGTGCATTTTCATGATTGTGTATAATTTTAAGGCCAAGGTAATGCCTGTCCTTATCTCAACATGTGTGCCTTACTATGATTTTCTCCCTCTCCCTCTCTCAGGAAACACATTCAGCAGTCTGTCAGGTTTGCAATTTGAGTGGAGAATTGCAAAGGATTCAGACACAGCCGAGGTCATACAGTAAGAAAGGGGTTGATGAGATGAACTGACTTAAACTAGAGAGCATAGGAAGGGAAACGGGAAATTCTCCGCCAATCTGCTATGATTTTACCCCTATTAGCTGCCTTTACATAAATGCACTCTGTAGCATGATATTTATCATAACTTTATTAATTCATCACCACATGACTCTGTCCTGTAGATTTGTGCGTTTCTCAGAGGAGAGGTATTACCCCTCACATCATATCCTGTCTCTGGAAGAAGTAGGCCAGAGGGGGGACAGGGTACTGCTGGTGGGGCTGAGCAGTGGACTGGCCCAGGTACGGGTCTGGCCCTCAGACCCAGAGTACAAGGTATGGATAGATGGAGCAGTGTTTTATTTAACAGCACATGATCAAACAATAAGTATACAGACCCAGAGTACAAGGTATGGATAGATGGAGCAGTGTTTTATTTAACAGCACATGATCAAACAATAAGTATACAAATATAAAAAAATATTTTTTGGCTTCAAAATCTAAGTGTTTATGGCCATGGTTTGGCAGCCTTTTCTAATACTTTGTTGCACAGCATTTGGCTATGATGATTGCTTCCAAACATTTCTTGTAACCATCAATAAGCTTCCTGCACCTTTCTGCTGGCAATTTCCTCCTACTCTTTAATTGCAACCCATTCTATTTTGAAGGATTCCTTTGACCATCAGCACATTTCAGGTCTCACTATAGGTTCTCAATGGGATTGAGATCAGGACTCATCGCTGCCCACTTCAGAACAGTCAAACATTTTCTCTTGAACCATTCCTGGGTGCGTTTGAATGTGTTTGGGTCATTGTCCTACTGGAGGACCCATGAACTTTGAATAACACCCAGTTTTCTGACACTGCTTAGCACATTTCACTCCAAAATGCCTTGGTAATCTTTTGATTTTATGATGCCCTCAATTAGTCAAGACACACCAACACACCAACCTTCAACAACATCTGAGATCAATTTTCCTCTTACCACCACATCCTGGAGATTCTTAATAATTCCATTAATAACATGTATAACAGTTTGGTGATAATAGTTTTTCTGACATCCTCAGACAGCTCTTTTCTCTTCACCATTTTTGCAGACGACCAGGGAGGCAGAACTGACTGTTCTCATTAATGGATAATTGGTTAATTTATACCAACAGGTGAGTCAAATTGCACTGCAAATAAGAATCTATTTCCTCCAACAGAAGTGATTCAAATTGTTCTAAAGTGCCATGGCATTGGCCACTTTTCAATTTTGAAACCATAAAAGATTTTTAATTTTTTTTTTTTGTTAATGATTTTTATGTTTTATCATGTGCCGTTGTAAATCTATCGATGAATGTGTGAAGACCGAAAGTTGTTTCACTTTCCAATTATTTCAGAAGGTATTGTGCACCTGCATAAAATGCAAGGATGCCAATAACTTAACTTAATGTCTTTCTGTCCCTTCAGTGGGTGGAGCCAGCGACTGTCAGCCTATTTGTGACTGGCAGGCTGTACCTTAGCCCCTCCCGGAATACCTACCTGCTGCTAGGCTCTACCCTCCCCTTCTATGTCTGGAACAGCGTGCATGACACTAATACAGGCAAGATGGGTCTCTGTTGCTTTCACAGCAGTGTTATATAGTGTGTGTCTATAGTGGTGGTATACCGTAAGTCCTTGTAAGCCATTTGCATCATGCTGGAGAAAACCCTCTTTGTCCTATTTATTATCAAATGTGTTAGTTAGGAGGGTGGCTGTGCCGCCTTTGAAAGTCACTTTGAATAGGCGTGTCAGTTCTTGTATATGACTAAGATGTAAATGCTATAAAACAGTTCACTTTCTTTTCTCATTTTGCCTCTTCTCTTCTCTTGTCTTCTCTTCTCATCTCTTATCTTCTCTTCTCCCTCTCATCTCTCTGTCTGTCTCTCTCCAGATGTGACTCTTGGTGTGGGGGGTTACCAGTTGTCTGTAGAACAAGACCCAGATGACGATGATTATGTCATCACTGTGGACCAGGACACAGCCACTGTGACTGCAGTCCGGATGGGACGCGCTACTCTGACCCTCTCACATCCCAGTATCCTAATGCTCACTCACTGAAACACCCATCCTTGTGTTGTTGTACTTGTAGGCATTATCTTGACTTAAATGCATTCATGAACCCTAACCCAAACGTTTTCCTGAGCACATCTCTTTCTTCAGGCCTAGTGGACTCAACTGGACCCCATGTGTCATGCTCTGTCTATGTGGTGGAGCCCTGCTACCTCAGTAAGCATGAAACAGGGGCCCAACACCACATTTGTGTAGACACTGAAGTAAAGGATGGCTAACAATTTGTGTGTGCATGCGCGTGTAGCTCTGTCAGTGGAGGAGGAGGCAGACAGATGGGTGCTGGAGGTCGGACGCCAGTATCACCTGAGTGTGCACGTCCATGATCAGGAGGGACATGTGGTACACCTGTCAAAGGTAATGTTGTCATAACAGCCGGCCTAAATGTCGGCAGCTGGTGTCACCTGGAGACTGTTTGACGACCACATCTCTCATCTGTACGTTTTCATTCCACGTCTCTGTCTCCGCCTCTACCCCACCCCCCGACTCCCCTACCGGTCCCTTCACTTTCAGAACATGGTGTTGACAGTGGAGATGAGTGACCGGCTGTTTTCTGTACTGGAATCTTCTACGAGCAACATGTATTACGAGGTGGAGACACGTGGGGCTGGACGCACCATTATCAAAGCCTCGCTCTCCAGCATAGTCACAGAGGTGTAGCATGCACACACACACACTTACACACACACACACACACAATGATCATGCTTACTCTCCCTCCCTTTTCAGGACAGTCAAACCTTTCCACTGACCCCACCAATCACAGTTTACCAGGAAGTGGAGGTATACAAATGCCTCATTCTGATACCCTCTATCCTGGTGTTTCCTTGACAACAAGAGGGACAGTTCTACCAGCACTACATACAGGTCTGTGTGTGTGTTTGTGTGTTTGTGTGTGTGTGTTTCATGTGGTCAGAGGGAATAGAAGCTGAGTTTCATTCAGCAAGATTGTGTTTGCTGTGTGCTTATCTGCTGTGTGTGAATGTGTGTGTGTGTGTGTGTGTGTGTGTGTGTGTGTGCGCGCCCATGTAACTGAACAGTAAGAAGGGGGGAGTGGTGCTGTGAGCTGGTCAGAGAGTGACAGTAATGTTGCCGTGGTGACGGTGAAAGGAAATGTAATAGCGGGAAAGAAGCTTGGCCAGACTGAGATCCAGGCAGCAGACACACTTAAACCTCGACACACCGCCACAGGACAGGTGAGTACACACACACACACACACCCACACATGCTATGTTCATACAAACGGTAGGCAAAATATCCAGCCACCAGTTGACTTGCCACTTTCCCACTGTTATATATCTCTTTCTTCTTAGTTCTTTTTTCCTCTCTCCCTCTCTTTTTCGTTCAGGTATATGTATTGAGGCCAGCTCATGTGGAGCTCCTGCCCCTTAGAGGAGACTGCCGGGTGGGGGACACCGTCATGCTGCCCATGGCTGTGTGGGGTGAGAGAGAGGAACCAGACCAGGCTTCCACTCCTTCGGACACCCAGTTCCACAGAGGCTCCACTTCTCCTCCCCACACCCAGGGCCAGGCCTCTTCCCTGGGCACCACCTCTAAGAGCTCTCCCTTGCTGACCAACCTGTTGGAGATCACTGTTACTGCTCCCTGATGAAGCTCCGTGTTATCATGCAGCCTCCTGGCATCTTCGCCCCAGTCCAAGGTGCTGCAATCTCCTCTATCCATAATCACATATCAATCAATCACCTAAATGTATTGAAATTTGCCTATTTAAATGAGGAAAGGTTTTCTCATTCTTTAGTAGATCATTTTGAAGCCAATTACATTTCAACATCAGCTGTAAGTATATTTTGGGTTGATACAGTGAGTTTACATTTATGGAGAGGAAGGAGAAGGAAAGAGAAAATATACAGAGTTGATGATACCATCACAGTCTACTCCTTCTTTGGGCTGAGTTAGTGTCTCCCCTCTCTCCATGTCTCCAGTGTTGCACTTCTCTAGCCACAACACTTTTTGGCTCCTCAGCACTTCAGCATCTTACATTAGTGATGTGTGTGGTCTTCAGCTTCGCCTTCTTTAGCAAGTCAAAGGGCTGACTCCAAGTTTGCTGTAAAAGCTAAAATCTTCTCGTTTGCCATCCCCTACTTTTTGGAGCTCCAACACCCCCTTCCTTCTAATCACACCTACATGCACACTTCCATTTTATATACATACTGTACGTGCCTACCTGCAAACTCACATTCATGCACAAATTATTAAGCTTAAGAGTTTATGGCAGTATGTTTTAGGCCTTTTCTGTAGGAGGCAATCAATTAATTAATCTCATCTCGATTAGAGACCTGATTGGATCAATGGGATCACATATAGGTTCACAAACAAGCACCCACACACACTGACCGACTACATGGAAGTACTTTGAAAGTTCCATTAGCAACACTAGATAAAATGAACAAGGTACCAACCCTACTGTGGTTTTCTGTCAGCATGTGTGTGTGTGCAAGTGAGTTTATGTGTGTGTATAGGTAGAATTGATGCATGCTTTTAAATGTCTAGCTGATCCAGCTGATCAAGCTTTAGTTAAGTGTGCACTCTCCCAACTTCCTGGCCATTATAATCTGTACTGCAGTCTTTTTATTCTTCAAAATGCATAAATGTTTTATGTTGAGGGGTTTATACAGTAATGTGTACATAATAATTCCCATAAAGTATGGCTATATTTGGTGCTATGCTAACTTTTGTGGTAACCAAGGAGCTAGCTGCTGTATTTTCTTGTTTTCCCCTGTTATTTTATGTTTACACAAGTACACTACTTTGAAAAACCATTTTCATACATTGCAAATGCACTGGTAACTATAGTATAAAAACCATAATTTTCAAGCTGCTCAAGACTGGAATGCTACACCTGTGCACATTAGGGAGATCAGCACCTAGCACTCAGTCTCTAGGGAGCTAAAGACGTGGCTCACGGATAGTCACAATTGTGACCATTAGGTTCGTTAGAACTTGTCGTCTTGTCACATTTACATTGGACTAATGTTGATTAATGTGCATTGTCCCTTTTTATAAAAAATAATGTGTGTGTGTCTGTGTCTGTCTGTGTGTGTGTAGACCCTGTTGGCCCTGACTACTGTGCAGGTCTTCAGATGGAGGCAGTGGGTCCAGGACATACCCTTGTCACCATTACCATAGAAGTGGACAAATACAACATTAGCTCCATGGCAACACTGGCCGCCCACACTTCCCTCCGAGTGCATACAGGGGACGTGTGTGTATATGTGTGAGAGAGATAGTAAGAGAGCAGAGGTTGTTAATTGACGTATTTTTCAGGGTGTTCGGTTGAAGCAGGATGAAGGGAGAGTCTATGGGGTTTTTAATGATGCCACAGGAGAGTTGTGCTCTGCTCCCTCGCCTGACAGGCCTGCTCTACAGTTGCCACTTCCACTCACATACATAGGCTACCTGAGACTGTTCTACATACAGTACACACAGCCAGAGTCCTGTACCACTTTCAGTCCTGTAGCAATTTCAATTCCCAATTCAATTTATCTTTCTTCTATCTCTCCATCTCTTCCCCATCTCTCTCTGTCTCTCTATAGGCCTCGGTCTCTGACGTGGTGCTCTCTGTCAGAGCGTCATGTCTCATTGTCTTTGAGGCAGGCCCAGAGCCGTGGCCCCTGGCCGTTTCTATAGCAACATCCATATCATAGATGAGGAGGAGGAAGGGGAAGGACTGGAGGTGGAGACAGTCAGCCAATTAGAGCCCTGGAAAGGCCAGAGGTATGCCTACAGGGTTACCTGCCTGTCCCTGGGCGAGCAGGTGGGACTCTAATATCCAGGGCGAGTCAAAGGAGACATTTTTTAGCATCATAGTGCTACTGTGCTGTTGTCTCTTGAAGCTTATGCTGTGAACATATTGCTATGTCATCTCTGTGCATGTGTGTGTCTGTCCAGTGGCTGGTGTTTATCAGTGGTAATACTCCAGGCCCTCTGAACCAGCAGCCCTCAAAGGAGGAGAGCAGGGTGAAAGTAGCCTGCAGCTCCCCTGCCTCTTTGTCTCTATTTCTCCTTTCCTCCTCCTCCTCCCAGCCCATACTGTGCCCTCAGTCCCAGTACCCCACAAGCATGGTGAGTTTGTTCATTCAGTTTAATTTCCTTTGCTCTTTTCTACCTTTCCACCCTGCTGCCTGCGTTATACCTTCCTCTGCTTATCACACTTATGCACACATAGACAGACACCAAGGCACACATGCACTTGCGCACACAAGCACACACACATACTCATTCCCACAGGGATAAATCATTTAATTTTATATTCGTCTGAACTCTGTGCTTGTACCTGCCTCCCTCTCTCCCTATGTCCTTCCATCTCTCCAGGTACTTGCCTGAAAAGTGACGTTGGTTCCCATAGCAGCCGCTGTGTCTGTCTCGGTTTGCGTCAGAGGGGATTTTCTTGACACAGAGAAAAAGTAGAAAAGATGCAGAGCAAGGGGAAACTCACACACTCTGAACCTGTTGATTAGCAATTAGCATCTCCTCACAGACTGTTCATTTTTAATGAGAAGAGAGAATGCTGTTGATTGGGTGATTCTGACAGGAATAGGCTTGAGTCGAATGCAAATTGGATATTCAAGTCAATTTGATTTTGTGGAATATCATCTTGGTGAAAATTTCCTCTATGTGAATTCTTAAAGATCTAGGATTTCCATGAAGAATCTCACAGCTATGTGAATTATTAAAGCAACCACCATGTAAGCTGCTTTCATTATTATTCCCTCTCTCCTCCTCTTGAAGTGCCACTTGCCAGTAACTCAAAAAAGATTTCAAACACAAAGCACAAAGCAATGGAGTGCCATTAATGGTACTTTATTGCTGGAAGTTGTGGGTTTTGCAATAATTGTAATGTATTGATCAACAAATTCTACATGTTTTTAAGTCAACCTTTAAGCCAAACACACACGCATACATACATGATTGATGAATGTTAATTTACGTGTGTATAAATCTCAGGTAAACATCTGCACTCATTAAGCTAAATAGACATGCTTAGTGTATGTGCATTCAATCTGTAACTTCTTAGTGTATGTCATTTTTATATTTTTGCATGTATTGTCTGTGTACTTGGGTGCAAAATACCTTTTCCTGCACTTCCCTTTCAAAATACTGCTCAAATATCATCAGTCTACCTGCTTATCATATAAACTGCCAATTGAAATATGAATTTCTCATGCATATGAATACAACATGCAAACACAACTTTCTGACTGCAGTACTTTTCTGTTAGGTAGGGGAGATAATCCAGATGCCATCTGTGTGTAAACATAGTCAGCATCAAGTTGGCTAAACAAAGCAACTGTGTGGCATCTGGCTCATGATTATATATTTATATTTTCAGATCCTCTCCCCTAAGTAAACCATTGACAACATTCCTAGAACATTATCTCTCTTCTCCATTAGGAGTTAGGCTCCAATTAGCCAACACAAAGAATAGTGTGGTCAAACACTCTCAGTGGTCAGAACAGCCTGTATTTGCCTCTCTCTCTCTCGCAATCTCTCCTTTTCTCCCTCCCTGTCACTTTCCCTTTCTCTCTCTCTCTCAGGGATTCCAGAGACCATTCCACTCTTTACTGGCCTGAACAGATATGTCATCAAGTAGCTCAGTGTTTCATTAAGAACTAAAAGCATTGCACTGGAAAACAATGTCTCCTTACATCCACCTTCTTCTCATCTCCTCACCTCCCTTCCTCTCTCCTCTTCCCTGCAAGTTGTCAATGTCCTGCAGTAGGAGCGCAGGCCTGGAGTTGGCTGTGTTTGACCAGCAGGGGGTGCAGTTTGACAATTTCAGTTCCTGTTCAGTGCACTGGGACTCCTCCAACTCATCACTACTGTCCCTGCCAGTTCCCTCGCACATGGTGCTGGCAGACACACTCACAGCAAGTGGACAATTCAAGCTATACGGTCAGCATAAAATATGCGGGACGTGATCACAGAAATAGGAACGATTCATTCCAATCTTGACAAGCTGACATGATTGATTATTTTTACCAGGTTGCCAGGTGTGTGCCATTCCATACAGGAATGGCCACCATCACAGTAACCCTCACTCCTGCAGAGGTGTGTGTGTGTGTGCGTGCATGTGTGCGTATGCCTGGGTGAGTGGGTGTGTGTGCGTGCATGCGTGTGTGTGTGCATATTTATGTGTGCATGCATGTGATCGTGTTTGCACACATACAAGTGTGTCTGATGGCCTCCATGCAACTGAGACTAGTGGAGGACCTGCAGTGGAACAGACGTACCCTGACCCTCTACAACCACCCTGACGTCACGGTGAGTGACACATACTCACAGTCATGTTTTTCTCATATTTTTCTCTTTTTATCGAGACAGTGAAGAATTATAACCTCTCTAGCCAATAACCTTTCTTTCCCTGTTTGTTTTGTCCTCATTTTATCTCTATGTAGGAGAATCTGACTGTAGTCCATGGCTCAGGACACTTCCTAGTGCGTCTGCAGGACAAAGAGCTAGCTAATGTCATTTACATAAAGGACAGCAATGTCATACAGGTATGATGAGAAAATGAAAACATAAAAATCAGATAGATCACCTGTTAGTAAGGTGTGTGTGTGTGTTACGTTACAGTCATTTAGCTGATGCTTTTATCCAAAGTGAATTACAAAGGTACTTGACACTATGTTGGGATCTAACCCACGACCTTGAGACTGAGAGTCTCATGCTCTACTGACTGAGCTGTCCGGGTACATTACATTACAGTCACGTGTGTGTGTGTGTGTGTGTGTGTGTGTGTGTGTGTGTGTGTGTGTGTGTGTGAGAGAAAGTGGACACACACCAACCTATCCAGATGGCGGGGAGAATCAAGTGCGTTTACAGTATGACGCGTGAGCGAACGGCAGGCCAGGAGGAGATGGTGATGATTACGCGGCATAATCACTTTGATTAACGT